>CAJDSM010074452.1:3226-16199 GCA_903981925.1 Ostrea lurida
ATATTGCTACGTTGGCATCGCTCTTGTTCTTTCTTGATTGACATGTATCAAGCTATCCGTCGTTCGATAACAACGGAACACTTTTAACAGATAACTACCATTATAATTGTTTTAAAAATTTCAAGCACTGCCAAAACTTGACACTTCTATACAACTTCACATCTGTAAGAAAATCCAATTGCACAATTGCCTAGACTTGGAAGACCAATAACAAAATTATAAATTTCATGATATTTAGATTAGTAAATCTGACTCCAGGATGGGTCCAACGTATCCCTTTTCACCAAAACAGAAATCTTGCGATTAAGATTAAAGATACAAACACTGTCATTCTTGTATGAAAAGTGATAAAACTTGCACTTTTACTCAAGGGCATAGTTGCACTCAATTGAGTATAGAGCAGAGACAAAATGTTTATCTTTGTAGTAATATTTTCTGTAAAATTGGCCACTAGCTCCAGTTTAGTTCCATGCTACATGTAGGTGCAAGCATATAGAGTTTTTGTGTTTCAATAGCATATTCTTTAATGCTATTAATACTTTGATACATTTGCTTTGTACTCTGCGGCAAACTAACAACCCAACTGTATGACAAATAGGACGATCTCAGCTTCTACATCGGCAGCTTCCCATATTTATCTAGCAAAATTCCATCATCACCTGCATATGGTGTGTCTCTCAACTTATTCGATACGCAAGAATTTGTTCTACGAGGCAGAGTACTTACAAACAAGTTGCTGTTGCAAGGGTTTCCAGTCACGTTTACAGTCAGCATTTTGCAAATGCTATGGTTGTTATAACGAGCTAGTTTGCCAGTACAACCTGCTATTGGGTCAAATGCTGTCTGACGTGTTTCATAGGATTTGTTAAGCTGTTCTTTATCCACTGATTTGACTACGGATTACTCAATTTACCTGATCAAGACAATGGGGTCACGGCAGATGTGACAGGTCAGCAGGGGATGCTTACTTTTCCTAAGTACCTGACTCCACCTCTGGTATATCCAGGGGTCCGTGTTTACTAATTTTTGTATTATGTTCGGGATCTACGAGCTCGGTCGCTGTTTGTTTTATCTCAACCTTTTCATACTAAATTCTAACTATACAAGTCTAGATATCTTTTTAAAAAAAAGAAGGAAAAAAAAATCCAGGTGTCTTGTAACGAAATTGTAAATTTTATGATTCAAGGTTAGAGTTATTGTTCCAGATGTGACTAAAATTATCATGGCAACTATTGTGCTTTTCAACAGCATACATGTACAAAGCTTATATTTCATAGTGGTGAACAATATCAGGACATTTTACCCATACAAAAAGGCGAAGTTAACATTGTGTCACAACGTTAATCATAATTTCAAAAAATTTAATATACAAAATTCGAGTGTAGATCGGCATACACGGACCTCCGACAAAGAGCGAGAGGTAGATCAATTGATGCCATGGAGGAGTAAGCATCCTCGTGCACTGACCCGGTCCACACCCGCCGTGAGCCCTTAGTCTCGAAATAAAGTAAACGGATTACCCGTAAAGTCAAATTCTAGTAGGAAAAAATGACAGTTCTAACAAAGGGTATGAAACAAATCAGTCAACATTATGATCTTTAGTGATAATTTTGTGAAGTGCGCAAAACAAGGTCCATTATAGCGACCGTAGAATGCGAATTTGATTTAAACGAGATTCGTTATAACCCCGCAGCCATCAACTTTTTTTGTTTAGTAGTGGCCTACGCTTTAAAAAGTCCGCATACGCACAGCTGCTTCTTGCGTATTCGAATCAACCCGGGAAAAGACATACACACCACAAGCAGCGGACAGTGGTACATTATCCAACACAGAAAAGGAGAAAGCGCCGACGACTAGCAACAGTTAGTCATCAACGTCTGTATGCATAGTAATGTAGTGTCAGTCGCCATTAGAGTCAATTTCTAAGTTCAACAATAATCTCAATATCGAAGCAGATTAATGTCAGATTCTGTCGGTGTCCTTTATGTCGAGTTCTTCGGGATATAATCAAATGGACATAATTGTGCAAAATTATGATTTTGTTAAATTGATCAACACTCATCATTTATATAACCTATTATGTAATGCGTTGACAGGAAACGGCAATGTTCATATTTATTACCATCCTTGCAGATAAATGTATTATGCATGTCACTGTTTTTGTGTCGCCTGTTTCTTGTCATTAACCAGTACTCGTCAGCTTAGCGGTATCCACGCACTGTTCCAGTACTTCGATGTGTATAATTCCCGTCGGGTTTGGTTCATATTTGAAAAAACCACAATATTCTGAATTATGACCATTTCACGTTTCTCTTTTTAAGATAGTATCTTTCCCGATATCTACAGGTTAGATTCTTCTCTTCCAAGGGTCACATGACTGTAAAGAACTTTATACGTAGATTTAACAATATTAGTAACTACATTTTTTAATTTTCATACATTATTTTGTTTTACAGATTTCCTTAAACATTTACAAATGATGATCTAGGTAGTTCAGACCATCTAAATCAGAGCAAAAATTTGGCATTCGTCAGACCTCTTCTTAATTACCAAAACAAATATTTATAATTGGAGTCCCTGAATACCGGACTCTGAAAACCGATCAGAGGTGGATCAGGTGCCTAAAATATCAATCTCCCCTGCTTGATTCTTCTCTCCGCGTGAAACTTGTCATTTTTCATCAAACGGAAGTTTAATCTTTAAATCAAAACTCAGTCTGACAAGAACAATACTGATAATGGTCATGTAACCGACGTCAGACATATCGAACTTCTATGACAGGTTTTATATCAAATTAAAATCAATATGAGTTTAAAGGCTGACTTCAACGACACTGTTGAAATCCATTAATCATCAGCTATGGTGCGGTAGCCTGTGTTGGTATTAAAAGTTGATCATATGTATTTATCGTACTTAAAATGATAGACATGAAACACCATATGCAATTTGCTAGACTGAGTATGGAAAATCGTAGATGGAAAGAAGCCTAAGTCATCTCGTTTGCATAATAATGCTGTTATATTTGCCGTTTAACATTCAGATGAACGGTAGGAACTGTCTAAGTAAAGCAGAAGTGGAAAACACGCAGTAGTGTTTTATTTCGATGTTCACGAGTAGACATTCTACTTAAAATAAAAAATCATTTTTGGTTGATTTGATAAGTCGTGGTTCGATAAGTCTGGATGCCAAGGCTGAAGTCATGGCCAGTATTCTCATGTATGTGACATAACATTCTGACCTCATAAAAATTACATAATGCAGGAGCACAATCTTGTGCCCCATGGAATTTCAACCAGACCGTTAAAAATCTCATTTCCAAAGACTACGTTGTCACATAAAGAAATCCAGGGTCTTTTCGGCTGAAAAGTAAGGTAACAAACAGTGTTGATGAATCCCTATATATGCTGTTCATTCTTATGTAAGGAGATAAGGCTAAACAACTAGTCCCCTGACACACAGAGGGAAATCAGGCTACCTAGGAAGAGGAAATGGTCGCCCTTTAGAGTATCTGCGAGCGCGAATCAGAATGGTGCTTAAACACAGTTGAAGTATTTTTGGGTATCATCACAAGATAAACATATCTCCGAGTTTTGCATTGAAGAAATAGTTGTATGACAATCAAAAAACTCTTAGTTTTTTGTTTTGTGTATCAAGAATGTTGACAACGGCATATCCAATAAGCCTACTTATCTTTTTCTGTAGTTTTAGTACACCCATACCGATTGGCTTTTTTGTCTTGGTGTTTTCAACTAAACCGTACAATCAATAGTTAAAATGCAAGTCTTATCTGCATGCACCTGCTTTAGAACACAGACATATAGAAAAAATGTCATTATCAACAATGAAATTGACGCATTCTATTGATTGACCTTCTATCAGCTGTACAACTCCGTGAATAGCTGGTACGAGGCTCACGTTGATTTGGTATCATCTCTTAATGAACCAATCTGATGCGCGTGTATTTCTATGTTGACCAGTTTTCCTATATTACCTTCACATAATTATGCTTTGTACTTACGCCATAAAAGGGCAAAACGGACCTTGTAAATCCTTATAATGCATAACAACAACTTGATGGAAAGACTCAACTGAGGCGTGAGAATCTGCGCAGTTTCATTACGCTCACTGTATCTTCATTGAACATGACAATCGATTTGTTTAATCAAATTGATCACTATCAACGCTATCATCAAACATATATACTTAGTATGCAAGCTATTTTAAAACATATGCTTATCACGGAATATCAATATTTCATCTCAACGCGATTCCGCCTATGTAATTCAATAGCGGCTGGCCGGTGTCTTCAGATATCGTACAAAAACTCACTATCAAAAAATTCTCATACAATAGCATACACTTCTAAAGTCATATTCTAGCTAAAACAATGTACATGGTGAACTTGATTTGACTAGGGAAAAGCTAATGCTAATGACATGAAGGTTATTTCCTAGACCTGAAAAAGCAATGTGTGCAGAATCGAAGAATTATGAATTGTTTAAATGCGTTGGGACTACCATACCTTAAAAAATTGTAATGCGTCTTGAGGATCATATCACAATATTTGGTTTTTATGCACGGACTTTTCTTTATAATATGAACTTGTATATTAAAACGTTAATGTCTATTTTGAAAACTTTCTATAACCTGTACACATGGAATTGTTTATGTCGGGTTCCTACATATTGATTAAATGTATAACCAATGTAATACTTCTGATCTTGAACGTTAAACAGTTAGCTATTTTAAAAGCGTATTTATCTGTTCGTAACCCTACAAGTCATTAACGTAAAACACAGTTAGACACACTGAGTGACGCCATTATTTTCATTGGATAAATCCATAGTATTCAAGTGATATTTTCACCTTATAAAATATGAAAACCTTCCGTTCCATTTGACAACTTACGAACATCGTGTTATTATTCACATCCTTTAGCTGACAGGATTTTGGTGCTATTTTTCGTTCGGGGGAGAATGTCAAACGTTAGAAGACACAGATAGGAGGGGCAGAGCGGTACAGAATCCAGGAGCACGATAGCCCTGAGCCGTGAGCAGATTTATTGTCATATCATTATCTTCCTCTTGTTTTTGTATTTTTACTCATTTCATATTGGCAACATATGTTCTTTGTGTGATTAATCGGTTAACTGGCATGAATTTCATATCGAAATGACCTGCAGTGGATGAAAAAAGTTATGTAACGACACACCTATGATCAGTTCGTCATAATTTTTATAAAGGATCATAACATGTGGAACAGGACAAACAAGGACCCTAGGAAACCCCAGAAGTGAGACCGGGTGCTAGAGAGGAGTATGATTCATTAAAATCAACAAAATCACCTCTTAATGATCCAGCGGTTTGTTGACCATTTCTCACTGTTCGGTTTATCATACGCACAATGCTTAGGCGTTCGTCTTTCATATAGTTATATACCCATACCTTTATCTATGGTCAATGTTATTCATTCCGTGAAAATACGAAACTCAATTTACAAATGATTTGAATCTCTGCAAAATTGTTCTATACACGCCATACTATATGACCTTGGTATTGCTTCTCTTTTCCTTAGGTTGCAACCCCAAACACATTATCTGTATTTTCACTTAATTATACCCCCAACCATCAAAGTTTGGCTGACATATAGGAATTAACTCTGTCTGTCCGGTCCGCTGTCTGTCGGTTGCAGATTTCGTCGTCTGGTGCTATATACTTCTTTGTTTCTTTTTGAGAGGTAGGCTTACTAGTATTCTGGCACATGGGCTGTATCACTACGAGACAGATGTGTCGCGTATGATTTATTACACTCTTGATATGACGCTTACCTTTGACCCTTCAACGGTTAAAAATGATCAGTTTTTTTTAACATGAATTCGTTCCGCGACTATAACTGTCTTTGTTCTAGCCATTGGGCTTCTCGTATTGTACTTGGATGATCACCTCAGACTATGTGCCATGTACTCTGTTTGTCTTGTACTTTTCGCTGGTGTGTGCAGATTCGTGTCCAGGCCAAACTTCTTTGTTATTTGACGTTAGGCATTACCATATTCTAGGCATATGGGCGTATCCATATGAGAGGATGTGTCATCTTACACTTCATGACTCTTCATACTCATGACTTTGACCTCCAAGATAAAAGGTATAAGTTTTCGAAGTTGAACATCCCTCAACGGTCAAGGTATACTTTAGTTAAGCCTTTTTATTTTGGCATGCTGGGTGTATCACCGATAAGATGGGTTTACCATGAAGGATGCTGTCACTTTACATTTATGACCTCTGTTATAACCTTGACTTGATATCAAATCCAAACTTACAGTTTTTTAACATATTTTGTGTCTGGACCATTCTTTTCTTTCGTTTCAAGCTTCATTTGGCTTAAGTGAGCATTAAAATATGCTGGATGGCGGGAAGTATCCTTGGTGAAGTTTTAACTCGCAGGTATTTCTAGTTTAGACTATATTATACATGCGTATATAAATTTCCCTATATGGATAATTAATATAGATGTACATGTGTTGCAAACCTTCTGACTATATGAGTATGTATGTAAGTTACTCTAGAGTTTGACTCGAAAGCAAAAAATAATAGATGAAACGTTGAAAAGCAATATTGAAGGCTAATAAAGAAGAGATGTCTGGGGGCCCATTGGTGGAGTTCTGACGTTGCTGTAACTCATATTGTTTCCTTCATCGCATACTTCAAACGCGTTCTAGTTTTGTCGTACAGTGCAATCACGTGCTCCTCATCCTTCTTTCTGTAAGTATACTCTGTCATATTACGATATATTTCATGAAATTTATCTATCGATCATGGGTTTGTAATATACCATGATATAGACCGAGATTAATGATTGGAAACATTAAATATTACAAAATACACATCACATAACCACTGTGAACAGTAACTCGATTGCAAATGAAGGACGTACTATTAATCACGGAAATTGAGGGTCTAGATAGGACCATGACTGCAGAGCTTCATTTAGTTTTTAAAGAGACATGGATTGCACTGCTGTTGAACTCAAATTTTTCCCATTATTATGTTTACAGTACTTATTGAGGCATATCAAATCAGCTCAAATTTGAAAGTCAGTTTAAGTTTACAATCGAGATAGAGCACTTCGCAATTCGTTTATATAGAAAAAGGCTTTGTGCTTATGTTAGATTGCTTGATACAGAAATACCATATTTAAAGGCAAAATGATATATACGAACACTAGAAATTTGCTTTAATTGTGTTTCAGGAATAAACTTGTGATTTGAAAACTGGATTTAAACAAAACTATTTACACAGTACATTTAAACCTATGTAAACAAAAATGTCCCCCTTTTGTGCCAAGAGACATGCAAACTAATAGGGGTGTCTTTGGATAAGGCCGCAAAAAACCGAGGCCCCGTGTCACAGCATGTAGCACAATAACGATCCCTCCCTGCCTCAAAGCGGTAAGCGCCAAGATTAGGCCTAAATTTTGCAGCACCGGCATTGGATGGACGTCTTCCAATTTCAGTGAAAAAATCATCGAGCGGTATCGCTAAAACATTATACAACCAACCCCTACAATTGATAGGACAATAGCCTCAATCTCCAAACGGTGACAGGTTATAGTTGAATTAATGGTAACTCAATGGTCACATTATTTTCATTTTCCATGGCTCTTTAAACGTAGTCACCAAAAATTTTATCTAGGCTCTTTTTAATCGTCTTTACGAATATGATTTCACCATCGGAAGAGTGATCGGCTCTCAATCATTCTTATACATGTAAGTATAAAACCTTTGTGTTTTGCTCTGGAATTACAATAAAAGGTGTTTTGTTTGCAAAGAGCAGAAGGTGTACCATAGGAAAACAGCTTATACATTATCTTTAAATCGTTATCAAACAAAAAAACAAAAAACACGAATTTATCTACAAATAAATCTTCCAAAATCATGTCACTTGAAAAAAAGATATAATCGAGTTAATTATATTTTACAAAGAAATGAAATGAAATGTCTATTCAGAATATTGCATTTTTTCACCATATGCCGATCGGAATCTTAAAATTCTCTGTGAGAACACTGTAATAAAAAAAAACCTGCATTATCTTTGATGTACAATGCGTTCGAGATTACCATTAATTAATAAAGCGAAAACTACTATCTTGAGCCATAAAGTGCATACAATTAAAAGGAATATTATTATCTTTGATAATTCTACGAGACTTCTGATCGGGATCCGGTACTTTTTTTTCTTGTTTGAATATACATGTACAAATGTATTCTTTAAATTTGGTAATTTCAGTTCAAGAGTTGTCCTTACATAAAGAGATTAAAAATAAAAACGTTTTTGAACATGTATTTCTTTCTTTTTATTAAAATCATAACTTTTAGATGGCTTCATCAAATATTCATATTCACATGCACCAAAGCACCAGCAGAGTCTGGATCCTCTAAAAGTCGTCTTAATTTACACAACAAAACACTCTTTTATCCATTCACTTCATACGAGTGCTTAAACGAGCCATTCAAATAAAATGTTAGTGTTAATGAACCACCTTAAGTTCTCCGTCAAATCATTTGTATAATATTATATTCAGATGTTTGAAGGCCTTTTGTGAGCTATGAAAGTAGCGGAAATAATTTCATAATGCCACAAATCTTTCAAAGGAGAAAACATGTTAAGCCATTATTCCAACGGACCAAAATCGAATATTGTCCAAATTCGAAATTTTGAAAAAAATGCCCAACAACAGAAGCTGCGATTCCGTAGTTAGAGGCTCGCAAAATTCACTTTGTATGAAATTAATTTAATCTTCAATCAAAACGTTTCGTAAAATGAGTAAACCAGTGAAATATTTTTTATCCTTTGGACAAACAAGTCTGTTCGCAGGAGATTTCACACTGTCACGTTTAAAAGGCAGAATTTCAGTTAAATTTCCTATGATCGTTATAAAAATTTAGTTTTACACAGGTGTAACCTTACCATTGAGTCCAAGAAATGCCTCGTTGCTCTGGACTTCTGCCATTTTCCACACTGATTGACTAACGGAATTCGCTCCGTTTACCCTGATCCAAGACTAGGGCTCCACGGCGGTGTGTGATCGGTCAAACAGGGGATGCTTACTCCTTCCTAGGCAGCCTGATCCCACCTCTGGTGTGTCAGGATCCGTGTTTGCCCAACTCATTTTTGTATTTATATTTGGGACTTGCGGGATTGATCACCTGCTTTCTTATCTTTGCCTTACATATGGCTTATTCAGGGTTATTATTTGAGAAATAAATAAACTTTGCATTGTAGAAAAATTCCCACTCAGTAACTTTGAAAGAGTCGATGCCACATCCTGCTGAGAAAATCTCGTAAAATCGGTCTGACGTGTTTTAGGCCATTTTCTACACACCGATTAATATGACCGGTCGATCGGGAGATTCTACTCCTCCTTAGGCACATGATCCCACCTTTTGTATGTTCAGGGATTCACGTGTTTTCCCAAATCTGAAGCATTGTATTTCATGATGGGGTGATATAACAATTGATATTGATCCACTGTTCCCGTTATTTCACCTTTCCAAGCCCATTAAAAACACGTTCCCACAATATTGTCATAAAGAATTAATTCCCATGTCCATTTAAAGCCGATTATATGCGTTCTTAGGCACAAAACTTGGACATAAAAAAAGCCAATCCTTTGCCACCTAATAAGCATTAGCACTCTGTAAAAAGTTGATGGGCCGTCCGCACGTGGAAATTGGATCGAGTGCCAAGAGCATTTTGCTTGTAAATCGGATTAATATGTGAAAATGAAAGACAAATAATTACAGCTATTAATGGAGAGTGATTTTTAATGAGAGGTATAAGATCAGGTTAACCCTGAAAGTAAGCAATGAAATCCACACGAGTGTCAATTTTTTAGGTTGCGCCTCGCTCGATCCTCTTCCCATAATTACCTGTCATGCGATATATCATTACAATTGTTGATCTATCCTTTTAAGCAAAATAGGTGTGGATTTCAGGGGCGGGATCCAGGAATTGTCTGGTTTAGGGAGAGGGGGTGCGTGAGGAATTTTTTTTCAGATTTGGCAGGGGTCTGGGGGGCCCGCCTTAAGGCCCCCAGTGGGTCCAGGGCAAGGCCCTGGTTGGCGGTCCAGTGGGGCGAAAGCCCCCTGAAGCTCCTGAATTTTAGTGATTTTTAGGAGTAAAATTTAAAACCATATATTAGCCCCATAGGTGAAGTTTACACCCTCCTCCAGGGCCGTAACCAGGAATTTCCATTTTGGGGGTTGGGGGGGGGGCGCACAAGACTAAGTATTATAGGATTTAAAGCTCTAGTCAGGTCCACAGCTGCCAGTCCCCTGGTAGGGGGTCCAGGGCGAAGCCCCGGGTAGTAAGAAATTTTAGCATTTCATTGCTTTCTGGTTTGTTTTAAGCCCCTAGAGGACCTTAGGATGGGCCCTGGTAGGGGTCCAGGGGCGAAGCCCCCCGGAGCTGAGAAATTTTAGCATTATTCATTGCGTGCTGGGGGGTTTTTAGGCCCCTAGAGATTCAGAATGGGCTTCTGGTAGGGTGTTTTAGGGGCGAAGCCCCAAGAAGCCGGAGGTTTTAGCATCTTCAGTTTAAATGAGGGGGTGCACAGGGGCACTCAGTGCACGCCCACTGGTTTACAGCCTTGCTTCTGACAAAGCTAATGAGCAGGGCAGGTAAATTTAATTTGACCGAGATATCTTGCACATTAAATGTGTATTATACGTTCCCAGTTACCAAATCTTTGCAAATTTTTAGGGGGGCGTGCGCCCCCCCACACCCCCTCTAAATTTCCGCCAGTGTATCGTGCGCGCTGCGCTGTCTCTCTCTCTTTATCTCTCCATGCACGATCTTCTCTCTCTCTCTCTACGCTCTTTTTTTTTTTTTTTTTTATTTTGTTTTTTAGGGGGGGGAGGCGTTTACGGCCCGTACGCCTTTCCTTGAATCCGCGCCTGGAATTTTGTAAATTAAATCTAATCATAATTATAAATGTATGTAATTCTATTTCTCAGTCGAAAGAAAAGTTAAGTTGATATTGTAACGCGCAATCCTCTATTGGGGGAAAATAAAAATCAATATAGATCATTGTTGTAAAAGCACCCACATTTACGAATTTTACCTACCACCGATTGTTTGAACTCCCAACGTAAACTGTATATGAGATATTGCTTTAGAAACAGATGTTACTGGATAACTGATTTCCGTTGTAGATGGCTTGCTTTATTCAAATTTCCATGAAATAACAATAAAAGAAAAAACAGATTATTGATTTATTTCAAATTAGTTTAAGGAGTGAATAAAAGTCGACTCCAACGGATAAAGGGTCAATTGCTATTTGTTTTATCTTTCTTCTTTTTAAGTTTTTTATACTGTACTCATTTGAAATCGTAATTAGTGGGGTCAAGGTGCATACGAAATATTTTGTCTCCCAAAAAGCATTTGCATCAATAAAAAGCCATGAAGGACATTTTGTAGTGAATATATTTTATAAAACAAATGACGTAAGAAATATGCAACGAATTGTTGGTTCAAAATTGATACAAACAATTTCATTTTGCAAACTGATTCCCCAGTCAAATTGTTCTTCCAAATTCTTGATACCGATATACGTCAACCTGTGATGACTATTCGATTTAGCCAAAGCACCTGTATTCCATCATTTACTTTATCTAGGGATTTGAAATGACAATAATTACACTAAGTAGATTGTTGTTGCTGACAGGGGGAAACAAGAATAATGATCAACTATAGGGTGTTTTAGAGATCATTGTTTTAGAGTAGATGCCACTACACGTGCAGTGCTGTTGGTAGATACTTTATTATAATCCAGATTTAAATTTCATTTTAAAGCGCTAAGTTTGTCTATTGGGCGTGTCAAAAAGTTTGATGCAGTTGTCACTTTTCACTTGACTTACTCAAACCTAAACGATCACGAATAGTACTCAAAAAACAAGCCATTTTACGTGGAGCGTTCGAATCGGCAACAAAACTACATAACCGACTTTCATCCTTTTCAACCTTGCTTATGCAACTTTGACGTTCATTGTAATAATGGTACACTGTCAAGTTGGCTCAAATAGTAATTGGCTGTAATTCTGCACTTTAGCCTCCACAGAACGTATTGTAGGACATGTACATGTAGTTGCTCGTTTTCATAACACACCAAGCGGTAAAATTGGCTACGTCATCTATTCTCAGGCAATGATATTAGTTGTCGAACGTCTTCAGGTTATTGTGATGATCAGAAGTTATATCGTAAGAATGGACACTACTGGTATCTCACATGAGCGCTATTAAGTCCTTCATCGTTCAAAATCTGCTCTCCAAGAACCACTTTTATAATATTTCTGATATTGAAACATTTTCTGCTCTCCAACTTTGGACCTTTGACGACGACAGGACTGATACACTTTGAAATCAGCTTCCCGAAGGATGAATAGTGTTAGTACTTCAGTCTTACATTGCTAACATGAAGGCATGCATTCCTACCAATGCTGGGGTTTTCTTATTTCTTGGTGTATCTTTTTAATATTTGCACATGATGATTCTTGGGCAAGATGGTAGAATGTTTTGGTTTTCTAAAGGGAGACGAAAATTTTCGTTGTAAAACCCTTGGGGGGGGCCTCTGTTTAATCTTACATCACTACACCGACTTTGATTGATTATTTATTGTTTCTACGTCCACACTCGAGGAATATTTTCGACTCATATGGAGCGTCCCATTACCGGTTGAAGGGCTGTGTAAAATTTAGCGCCTATGCTCGGCAACTCAGGGCCTTTGCAGCCAAGGAGGATTCTTTTCCGAATGCCACACGCTGCTGTTGACATGGGCCTAACGGTTTTTTTCCGGTCTTCATCCGAATGCACCCGCCCCAATTCACATCGCCTTTACAGACACGCAAGGGGATGCTTGAGAATCTATTCTAGTATTCCTGGGACCCCACGGTCACCCTACACGAATAGTTCCATTGTCA
>CAJDSM010074462.1:317-25100 GCA_903981925.1 Ostrea lurida
CAGGTATTGGCACAGATTTGGTCGAAAACTATCCGTAAGGAGATTAAAAAATAATCTTTGGAAACTGTTGGTTCAACGACTTTCAACTGGTAATATTTTTTTTTTCTCCTGACTTGACTTTAAAATTTGACCTAATTTTCAAACTCTTAAAACATGGTCCATATCTTTGAATGGCAAGATCTAGGCTTTCATATTTCACTGTGTTTTCTTATGACAAAATTCATCTAGTAAACATATTTGACCTAGCTGACGTGACCTTTTTTTCAACATGGTCATCACTTTTGAATGTTAGTGACTCAATATAAATATAGAAAAATATCTTGCTTTCTTATGAAACGGCAGTTAGTTGTTTTATAAGCAGTTTGTTCATTCATGTTTGCTCAGTGGGTAGGTGGGGCCAAATATGTCTAACATGGGCACAAAGCTTTTGCTTAGGAATGACTGCACAGCCAGACTAACTCAGGTGAGCGTTTAGCTCTAGGCTTGTTTGTTACTGTTAAACTGTGTTCTATTTTCATTCTATTGACTTTTGAAGTAGATAAGTAATGAAACAGAAATAATACAAAAAAATGTTTTATATGTCTGGAATGATTTAAGTGATTTTTTATGACATTAACATACTCATGATGTAGTAAAGAGCTATAATAATGTATGAACTAATCTTATACCACGTTAAATGTACCAATCACAATGATCTAGTATACAAATAACATGATACGGATTTTGCGACTATAATCAGGATTCACAATACATTAATCAGTTAGCCCTGGGGCTCTTGGAAGATTGGGAATGCACCTTCGTAGATTTGGAGGAAACTTTTCTTGCAGTATTCAATCACATTTCACAAATTAATTTCAATGATTCAAAACATATTTTTAAAAAATAGCAAAAAACAATAGTTTTTGAATAAAATAAAAAAAAAGCGCAGTAATAATACAATCGGGTTTCATTCTGAAACAACTGTACATGTACTGTAAAGTATAAACAGTGTCTGGATCATGTTTCAAAACACGGCATTCATCATTTACATCCAAAGACAAGTATCAAACATAAAAAAGCACTGTCAATGAAAGCAACTGTAACAGGGGAATGTCTACTCTTACTTTTGGTTGTCCTCTCAGGGTCAAATAATAGTTGCACTTGTATTTTCCGAGCACCATGAGAAAGACATTCGGAGTAACTGACCATTTTCCTGATGTGTGAAGAATGTCCGAAAATTGATAGAGGTGATTTTGGCACGGAATGTATAAGACACGACGGTGAATTTTTGTAATCCTGGCTGATTTTGGGGTGAATTATATATTTTCTCTGATGGGTATAGTGGAGAATGAGAAGGTTGAATGGCAAATTAATATTTTTTGTTCTATTTAGAGATTACTGCGAAATTCGGTACCACTCTGACGGCAACAGGTATCAATTGCTTCAATGTTTTCCACGGAATATACACAATACACGTAAAGTGGTAAAAGTATTAAAACCAAATGTCAATACCTTCTACGAAACACATGCTGACCGCATTTGTCAATATTAACTTTGTTTTGCTCTCTCCTCTCTCTTTCCTTCTCTCTCTCTCTCTCTCTCTCCGTCTCTCCTCTCTCTCTCATCGTCGTCTCTCTCCCTCCCCTAATAAAAATTTCTCTCTCTCTCTCTCTCTCTCAGAAACAACTGGAATTTTACCATCTCTCCTGATCATCAAATATTGACACATTGATCACCCAAGAAATCAAACTGTCTTCAATAGACTGGAGACGCTTGCCTCTATCTTGTAATTTGGTCAACTCTACATAAACAAAACATGCATATATCATCTTTACAAGAAAATTATCAGTGTAAATTCGTTATTAAGATGTGATCTTTGGTACGTTTACACCATACTTTCAAAACACTCTCTCTTTTCTAGAAGGGGACAAATTGGTTCAATCTGCATTTTCGGAAACTCTTCACACACCAAGTGTCATGTGATTCAGCCATCGGCCACAGCTCTGGAATTCTTTGGATCTTGCTGAGTTGGTGGAACTACGTCCTCTGCATGAGGATAGGAGTGTGAATGTACTGATAATGACAGAAGGTAGGCACATAGTCTCGCGAATTCCTTATAGACACAGAGGTAGGCAGTTGAACTCTCCTTAAGTGTTATGAGGAGGGGTTACGGCAGTATTGAATCCCTGTAACTTAGACATCGCGGATAGGGCAAGTTTCAATCACCTTAATGAGGATAGAGGGTAGGCTCAGTATTTAATCACATTTTATATGATTATACATTTTTACGTCGAACAAATTTATTCACATTTGTGATGAAGATGTTAGTTATTAAGGGGTTAGGTCAGATTTTTTAAAATCCTTATAGAGAGCGGACTAGACAGGTTATATCTCATTTATATGAATAGGCAGTAGGCGACACGCTTGATAGCTTTCATGGAGATGCACACTAATCTGAGTTGCGAATGAGATTTAATTTGAAGTTTTGAAAATATACTCTATTATGATATGTAATTCGTGTTTTGATTAGTTGTTGTAGTACTCATTTTAGCAGCACAACTGAGTTGATAAGACTGGTTTGATGTCTTGGAGTTTACATTGATGGATCCAGAATTTGAGATTGTGATTGCAGAAAGTAAATAACGAAACTTAACAATATGAGATGATCTTGAGTTGTGAATGGAAGTTTGAGTTGAGTTCTATCTTTAAAGACGCATAGAGTTGAAGTATTGTGTTGAAGTTTACATGCACTGGTGTACTGAAACTTGAGTCATGTTATGGAGTGTGAGTTGGTTTGAGTTGTGTTACAGTTGGAAGGATCATATTTAGAATAATATTATGAGTATTGTAAGTTGCTGCTTATAAACAGTGTAAATATCCATGAAAGGTTGAGATTGATAATAAATGGTACATTTGAGCAAATGAGTTGATAAAGTTGGTGTGATGGGATTGTGTAACGTTTGTGTATCAGTTGAAAATGAGATTGTGATAGTTTTGTTGTTTTTATTCAGAGTTATTGATACTTTGCAGTCGTGTGATAAGATTGGTTGTGTAGTTTGCTCGATCAGCTCGATACAATAGCATAGATTAGAAATGTGATTTATTGTTTACCTTTCCTAAGATGCTCCAAAAGCAGCCTTAATACATCAGAATGGAGGTCTCCATGAGAGAACACTCTTTGGCAATCATATGTGTGCGTAAGTACACATTTCCTACGTATATAATGTGAAATATACTACTGTTTACTGTGTGAAATAAACCCACTCGAGGTAAACATATTTGTTTATAGTGCGCGAAAAACTCATTTCTCATAAAATACTCAATTGGCTTGCTCGAGAAAAGTTATTATTTACACAGAAACTCTATTAGCACATTTGTTTAAATTAGTTATTATACGAGATACTATACTACGAAGTGTTACACGACTGCTAATGGCGGAAAACTACAGTGTCTGTACATCTAAGACTTTTATGTAATGAAATCTCTGTTAGGAATCAATCTCTATTCAAAACATACCAAAAACTCTCTGGTCCGAAATTAAGGATATGGAAAACATTGACAGGGAGTATGATTGTAATTTGCCATACCTAGTTGTCTCACTACAGTCCAACAGAATGTCTAAAAGTCTACAGACATTCATGAGTTCTGGTCAGAACACATGTCATATTCCATTAATCTCTCGCACGGGACTAACTGTGTTAGTATCTTCGTAACCTCACATATAATCAGAAACTGATTAAGAAAGAGTTCTAGAAGTCAAACACGATTCTAGAGCACGCGATTCGGTGACTCTTAGATCAGAAGATATGCTATTTATTACCCATCGTCACATTCTAAAAGGTTACTTCGGTTTCTCACACAAGTAACAGTGATGACCAACATTTTCACGGAGGAATGATGTCAGATATATCCTTCTAGAAAATCCAGAACTATTTGAACCGGATGTACTTGATTGTCCAAAATCCGTTTTAATTCAGCCAGTGTGGAGGGCAACATTTCCATGAATGTTCTAGTCTTGCGTATGCACAATTGGTTTCAATAATTCACATTACAACCACAGTCATCTATCGAGACATCACGATCAATCAGCACAAGAGTTCATTCGTCAGAGTATATGAAAACCACGTACTCGAGTCAACATAAGACATGTGTCAAGACACCTCCGCGGATCATACGGAATAATCACCATCATCAACTCAACTCATCTGCTCATATTGTATACATCTATTGAGTACAGAACAACTATTCTCCTGAAAATTGGAATAGAAACTCAAGAAGGCATACTAATCTCTTAGTGCAGACACTAACCATTTCTACAATGGTTAGACTGTAAACAAGCTCCAAAAACTATACTCAAACTTCACTAACAAACTCATATATTACAATTCTCAATGTACTTCATATACAAAACTCACTCTTCACCTATCAATTATGATATAACTGTACAATTCTATATCAACACAGAGAGTCAACACGTAGACAGAAAGTACATGAGAGACGTACGATGAGAGGTAAACGCAAAGCTCATGCAACAAAAGCGAGAAAGGATTCATCTCGAATGAATAACAGATCGAACTACAGACTGCATATTGCACAACTGAGTTTAGTTCATGTCAATGTGAAATATGTGTTTTCCATGCCTACTCAATTCACTGTATACTTACAAATACTCTCAAATTGTCATCACAACTCAATTACTCATCACAACTCAATTTCATCTCCATGAAACTCAATCTGCCTACCCCTAATCCTACAATTATTTAGGATTTAAACAACTTTTGCCCTACCTTTATCTTGTTCTAATAGTGATTACAACATGCCTAAAACCTTTCTCTATCATATAGCTAAGGTATTTAAACTGCCTACCAAATCTATCTTATAAGGAAATTACCTAACTGGCTAATAAACTCGTGCTCGTGTCGATGTAAATAGCAGGAGTTCACTGCGGCAGTACTCCTCTGTCTTAAGATGTGTAACAACTGCCTACCTTCTAGTGCTGAGTAGGAGGAGTTTCATACCTTGCGTTAAAATTCAGGTGTCTGTCGTATGAAGACGAAGAATTCAATGGTCCATTCTGCTACACTTCTAGTCATAGTAGAATAGGATTAAAATCCTGCCTTGACCAATTCGTCTTGTCTATCTATAAGGATCCTTTAAACGTCTATAACCTCCCGTCTATAACTGAATTGTATATCCTGCCTCATACCTTCATGTCTATTCGTAGTGATTTCAAACTGCACATCCCTTGTATCTGTCTATGAGAGATTAAAACTAGCTTACCTCTCGCCTATATGGAGGGTCAAGATTTTAGAAGACTGGACCCAACCTGATTACTGTCTATTGAGGATATAAATAACTGCCTACCCTGTCTAATGAAAGTGAGTTCTCAAATAGCGCTACGTTGTCCATGTCTTAATGAGGGAGTTAAAGGGCTGGCAGCCATAACATACTGTGCTAATCAATGGGATAAAAACTAGTCACCGTCTACATCTTGTACTCTGAGGAGTGATTTATAACCCTGATCCTGCCCTATCTGTCTAGTGAGGCATTAAAAACGTGCCTCAACCTCTGTCTATAAAGGAATTAAAACGGCCAATATTCAAGTTGTCTGCTGAATAGTCCTGCCGAACAAGTAAGACATCGTATCGGTCCAATCATAGCCTTCAATAAAATATTTACGTCATGCTACAAAATACATTTATTAACATCCTCTGTAAAGTTCTCATAGATTAATTCCTTCAAACATACGAAGTTGGGCTTGTAAAACTGAACTACGAATTAAATTGTAAAGGTTTCCTGTACCCACCCTGGAAAATTGCCACACCAGAGGTGGCTTGGACCTCATGGTCCTCGTATACGCGAGTGGCACGCATTAAGTGCACCGATTCCTCCTGTGTCGCCCATCAGCGCTTGTACCGCCAGAGAGATGTAGCCACTAGTGACTGATATCAAAGTCAGGTTCATTCTCGCCCTGAAATAACATGAATGTGAGCCTGATCGATCAATAATTATGTCTGAAGATAATTTCTCATCACTAATAAACAAATTGGAATATGTATATTATTAAACTCAGTACTAGAGCTATGAACATGTACTTGCATGTAATGTTTGAGGGTACATTGAGAAAAGTTCACTCCAACCACCTGTGGGCGGAGATAGAAACACTTGATCAACCCAAGGTAGTGTGAAGCGGAGCGCGTGTTAGTGCGAGGTTGACAAACTTCTGATAATATCGACGAGGGTTGAAATACTTAATCTCATCGTCCTAGCCAAATCTTACGAGATTTATACGTGCAATTATTATTTGTCCATTTAAACTCGGAACTGTGCAATATAAAAGAAACACAAAACCGTTAATTCATCTCGGTTATGATATCCAAGTTGATTTACTTTAAAAATTGTTAAATACCTGTGATCATACCACAGTATTGTAATTTTCTGTATATACAACAATACTTGTAGTAATGATCATTCCTATAATCAAAGACGAATATTATCACAAACTCGCTTCTCACCTGACATCGTTCGGATAATACCAATCATCAGCCAGGCATACGACGATGACCATAAGCCATCCTACCAAATTGGTGTTTGAATTAGCACCTTAATGATATGGAGTTTCTATTTTTATCATATATGTGTATTGATTTTTGTGTGTGTCAAGAGCATAATTTTCCCCATTTCGTTATAACTGGTTAACCTAGTTCTCTAACCTATAGGCTAACTAAGATGCAGTGTGATGTTTACTTCTGTTTCTCAGAGAGAAGCGTCAGTAACTCGCTTTATGTCAAACGTGATTCCTGAGTTGTCCTAATTCTTGCATTACTGATGGTATTAATATTACTACTGAACAGTATCAAGAATTTTCACTAAAAACACTAAACCTTCAAGACATAATATAAAATAAAGCACAATTATTCTTGTATTTCCTCATGATTGGGTAAATATAACAAAGCAAGGTCATAGCCCCTACAACTATTCCTGATACTACAGGACTATGTTTCAGACCACAAACTATAACAGGTAATAAATCTGTGTGGAATAGAAATGAATTGTAACAACTTGAGAGTTAACTCGTTTTAGGGCCATTTTTTCAATATAACTTAGTTAATATATTGCTTTCATGTCATATGGATTAGCTATCCAATTTTGGAGTTGATCACAAGAGTGTCCACCATTAGATTTTTATTATTAATTTGGAACTCGACAATATATTTCTTTGCAGAACTGTGATAGATCATAAATGCTTGTTCAGACGTATGAATAGTACTCAGGTTCACCTTCACAGTGACTGTTCCAATACAGATAATTTTTGTTCTTTTAGAGAAATACATGCAGTATTTGATCTTGGTGATCAAAAACTTCTACGATCTAAATGTAGTTGGAGCTTTAATACAGTACAGCCCACTGCATGACTTATTTCAAAACAGTTGTATCAGTCCTCATAACCTAGAGATTTACAAGTCCGAGAAATATCTAAACTTTGATTTTGCCTCTTTACTTTTAATCTCCCTCCCAATCCTCAATCCCCACATTTTGAGGGAAGCCTATTAATTCTCAGCATATCTATAAACATGAACGACCATTGATTGGGTTTGGTGACAGGCTTGTGACATAAAAACAACATTTTTTCTTAGCAAATGTGGCTTCTTTGAAGATATAGATTTTTAATTGACTGCACTTCCTATTGAGATGGTAGATTAGCTCTTATGTCTGAGGTGGTCCTCCGTTGGACTGCGTACAGACACCCGCCCAATTGAGCCCCTTCTAGCCGTTTTTAGCTGAAGAGTTTTACTCCCAGCTTAGTTAAATATTGATCACAATAGGTGGTCCTCTCCTCTATGCTAGCAAGTACAATAAAAGTGGCGTGTATAAAACTATTTTGAGCAACACAAAGGTGTAGGAAAGAGACTTGAGGAAATCGAGTACCTATGAAGTAATCTCAAGTAAAAGTCTACTTCAGATATGCCTCAGCGATGAGATCTAAGAGAAGATGCTGTCTATTTTCAGACGAAGTCATAAGCTTACAGGCGACAATCATAGTGATACGTATTGTGCTTCATTAGTCCAAACATTTGACCTGCTCACAGAAGTGAAGATCTGACTATCAGGGCCAACCACAGACACAAGAACTAAAATGACAAAGTAGCAGCTATTTAATTTGACTCATCTATACCAGAAAATAAATAAGAACATTCATATTTCTATTAACACTAGATAATCTAATCTCATTTTTACATTTTCGTAGATCACACACAAGGTTTTAGAAGAATTTTGAAATCATAGGGTTAGTTACTAGAATTATGATTCAATCTTATCCGAATATATCCCAAAGCGGTATAACCGATAGCTTTGATCATATGTAGAAAGTTACCAGCGAAGTCAACTAAGGAAGAATACACATAAAAGTCATTTCACTAACCACTAAATCTCGTACTATCAAAAAAAACATGAGATATGCTGAGGTCCTGATAACTGAAAAAGTCAATCTCACCAGTAAGACCAGGCCATTATATTTAATCAATGTTTATTGTTTGTGATGTAGTGAGAAAATTATAAGATTATTATGAATGATCAGCATAACACATGTAAATGTTGCTCGTGTGGCTTCGCCAACGAATTATCTCATAAATCCCGCAAATAGTCGTCGAGAATCACCGTCCAATAGAATTAGTCCAGAAAGCACATCTCGAAAATAGCACTCTGCTACCTCGAAGATTTAGAGATGTACACCATCTAGTCTAGGGTCTAATCAAAAACGTACGTTCATATAGGATTTTTTCTTCGAGTGTCAAGTAAATCAACAGAGACAAGCTCACAAGAATAATCAACACGATGCTACTTGGCAGTTTGGTAAAATTACTACGACATATGTGGTTATAAATAATATTAGCTCAGTAAGAAATAGCTTACTTATTCATATAGCGAACAAAATACTTATTACAGATTACTACATTTCGTTGGATAGTTTATATGTAGTATTTTTCTTGTGCTCTCTTTGACCCACTCTCCGAATGTGTCCTCAGCTAATCCAATGTGTTTTATTCGTGTAGTCCGATACATTTGACTTGGGTACTGGACCAGATTATTACACTTACCTATCATATGTGAAACTTCCAAGTCAATCGTTAATAGTCATATATTTCTTCTTATTCTCGAGGAAAAGATAACAAAATACTCTGATAATGCATCACTTGACTATCTCGTTATGAAGTTATTCCTTGAGTTTGATATGCTCCTAATACACTGCAGTTTGAATGAAGCCAGTTAAATGGGTGTTGATGAGTCTTTTTAAATTGTGATGTTCATCAAATAACTACAGGTAGATCAATGTTAAAGAAAAAATAATACATCATCATAATGGCCGACTCATTTAAATCGGAAATGGGAACAAGAGCCCACCAGGCCTTAACGGTCACCTGAGTATCATACCCATCACATGGAGTCTCATATTTGCATGTTTTTAATTCTCAATAGGTTGTGTTCATATGTCTAATCATCTTTCAAATATGCCATATGATTCCTTATTCAAAATACACAAGATTTATCATTTCAATCACAAGCGATGTTGCTAACTTGTTCAATTAAAAGAAAACCATATGCTACTTTAATGCCACAGTGAGCCTTGACTTTTTGACTCCCAAACTTCATAGTCATGAGATCGCTCGATGACCCAAACATTCGGACGTTAGTTTATTATATTATCAAAAATTGGATAAATAAATGTTCCTAATTGAAATGACTCTTGAGAAATGTGGCTAAGTGACAGATGACCAAAAAGGACCATGGTCTTGAGAGAGATGCCAAATAGAAGACCGGTATAGGTTTTCCGCTAGGCTGTCAATAAGATCAGCTACACATTGACTCATTTGAACCCTTCTATTCCATTAATCTTCCCTACATTATATAATCCATATTATAGTACAAAAACACGTGCTAAATTGCTACTTCAGAGGAGTAGTCTATATGCATTGAATTATTGTGTGACTCTACATGTAGTAAAGGATATATGCTATAAGAACTTTCGGTGACATATCCGATTATTGCTGTACTAATTGTTGTTCATAGATGACGCTTCGAATACACTCCTTATTGGTGGCACACTTGCTTTTGGACCCATATAATTTAAGAATAAGGGAACATTGTTCGTTATCCCGTGGGGGAGTGTATATCAGTGATACTTGCCTGCATGTTGTAGGATAAAAACTCTAAGGTGCAAGAAAAAGCATAGATCACTTTAAATGCCTGGAAAATTTCTTTGTGGTGTTTACAGTGTTAGGAAACCGAACAAACGATTTATCTCTCATCGCAGTTATCCCGAGTTCCATAGCTCGCGCGCGCACTCCCTCAGCATTTCTAAAGCATATCGCAAGGAGAGATGGTCTGAGTGGGTTATTAATTAAGATAGAGGACTTCATCGTTCATAATACAATATTTGTATTATAAGTCATTATAGAAGTATCTATATAGAGTAATCATAACAGTCGACAGCTAGTTTCATTTACAATAATAATTGTATTACAATCATTGAACAACTTATTGTTCATCCATTTACCATGTTTAATAGGCCTCCGTTAATTTGCCCTGTGGAAGTTCAGATACCCTCCACCACACCCCGAATATAAGTCCCGGGGATCCAACAGATCAAATTTGACAATATTTTGGTGTAGTGTTCTACTTCCTGCATCTATCGTCCTACAAATTGCACTTAGAGTGTTTTCTCATCTCATGGGACATTGAGTGCGGAGATCTATTGAGTAATAAGTAAAAAGAAAGAGCTGTGTGTGTAGATAAGATTAAAGATACCACATTTGCGACTGCACGAAGTCTTTTTTGTCTCGGCCACACCTCATATGAACTCTCAAGGCACCCGGCCCGGTGCCCCTAGTGTCGGTAAGACGAGAGGAGTACTGAGAAATAGGAATATCAGCATTGTAGACTGTCTGCCCCTGTGCTCCCTAATATGTCATACTCCTGAGTACTCCTTATAAAAGTTGATGAAACGAATTTATGTGAGAATAAATGAGTATATTTAAGACAGGGAGGTTTTCAAAACCATGTGTCAATTGGGTGGTGAACAAATTTCCCAACTCCAATTCTTCTCTCTAAAGAGTATCCCAATGTTTCTAAGGGCTATTTTTTCCTGTATCCCTCTACCGGCTAATTACAAATAGCCAAACCAGCCCTAAACCTAGGAATCCAAACAAATTTACATTCTTAAGTAAATGAGATAAACACCTGCTCTATCTTCCTAAATTATCCTCAGACTTAGTATTGAATAAATTCAACACTACTCACGCTCCAGCATCTCAACGAAGAAAATGTTTCTTCAAATGTTTACAACACAGCCCATACACTTTATGCTAACCGTTTTCTACAGCTTTTGGGCTAGCTCGAATACCTGACGGAGTCAGACACTACGCCACTGCGCGGCGCTTATCCACCGATCAATATATAGTCATATTCTTGCTGCGTAGAGAGGATCTTTGCCTGCTTAACCAATACACACCAATCAGCTATTCGTTAGTTTCTCCTTCGAGGCACATTGCTAAAAGGCAAATATGTAAACAGAAAGAAGAATTGATCTGAATTTTTGAATATATTGCAAACCTTTATAATTTGTGGCTCAGTTTTTTTGCCCCCACTTCTTCTACTCTCATCGGTGCGTGGAAAGAAACCTGCGAATTCTGTCTTGGAAACAATATCATATGCTGGACACTCTCTTCGACCTTTTCTCGAAAAAGATGACTATCTTACAATCAATAAAACCGAATAATTTGAAGTAGTATAATTCGGAATCCTAGATACTGCTTTAGTTTCATGAATTTACGATATCAAAAATGATGCGCTCCTACGATTGAATGTAAGCAGACGACGACGCATTAAGAATTATCGTGCAGTCCAACTGGGACGCACCGAAATCTAAAACGCACATCGGACCGTAACCAGGAAACCTCAATTAACTGAGTTTGCAATTATGTGTCATCACAAATTGATATTTTGACCTTTCCACGCGTGACCTAAAAGGAGATACAGTATACACATCATCTCAAGTGGTCCCAAATAGAGTTTTATAGATCTTTCTACAGTGTACATCGCAAACCACTCCTGGAAAGGCAACCTAGACCATATAACTTAGATTCTTAAGTTCAAATACAATCAAAATTCTTTAACATACAGAAATACGTCTTAGCATCCTCGTGTACCTATTCAGTTTCATGCCAAAAGTCTGTTCTACATAGTATAAAATAGATTGATGGTATAGCTCACGGTGATTGCAAATACCATCCTTGCATGGATTTCAAACGCACACCTTGTGTCTGCGAAGACTCCTCGAGAGAGGGTTATTTCGTTCTTTCCAAACTCTTATCGTGGCCCTCGTGTACGTTTGACGTCAAGAACAGTAAAAATTTGGTAAAATAACATATCAGCATGTTATTCGGTCTAATTGACGCAAATTGATTATGCCCTAAATTAAAATCAAGAAGTGAAATAATCTGTATTTTAATGTTAAAATAAATTAAATAATTAATAATAGAAAAATTAGCCTTACATCTTAGTTAACAAAAGGTGGAAGCCTAGTTCATTTTGTCCGTACTAGAATTTTTCATGACGAGTGTTATTTGGTATGAAATCGAACACCACAAAAAAGGAAAAAACTGGCCCAGACCCTTGTTTAACTATCTGGGCTTTATACCGAATTCACCAATTAGTCAAGATATTTCAATTTAAGAAGCAAATATTCTTTGAGAGGATTCGCGTGGTTGAGATTGTCGCGAGCATTTGAGGGTGCGGCAATCAGATGACCATAAAGTCTGCCTTCTATATACCAGACGCCTACTATAAATCAAAATTTTGATACAATGTATAAGTTATGGCAAAGCCATATTATGTTTGCAGTTGATTCAATTTATTCCTAATCAGATATTTAATATATAAAGATCTTGTCTTTTGTACTATCTCTAATTTTAAATAGAATGGTGATGCCTTATTTATCAAATATTTGAATTTACATTGAGATAAATCACGAGGTGACTCTCAGCTATGATGGAAACTGATACACCTGATTATACGAGATAAATCCCTCGAAGCTGTTCTCTATCGACCTTCTCTGCCACAGCTTTTGATAGAGATACTGAATACTTCGTCGAAGTGGAAGTCCAGTGTGCCAACGAGGGGTTTTTTTCAGATCTAAATAAAAGTAATTGAGTTCGGAAATATTTACTCTCTGCATCTCTCTGGCGGTCACACGGTGTATAAATGAATCTAAATTCTCTTCCGAGTGTCCGCGATCTCATCGATAGATAAATTTGGCTTGTCCCGTTAAACAACATTATCTTTTGCATTGTTTTATTCAGCCCTTCGATTCTCTTCGTAAGGTGGGTTACAGAAGTATACAAAACGTCAAGACATCGTTTTCTATTATCCAATTAGGGTATTCCCGTCTGGATCTACGCCATGAGTACTCCCGTCCACAACCGGGTGCGACGTTTGCAGTTCTAGACAAAGTGGCACGTATTAAAACAGTATTTACAAGCGGGGAACGTTAGCGGGCCTCGACTCGTGCCTGGCCTTCCTTGGGTGATCCTATGGTGGAAAAACACCAGGGATTCTATCACGGTGATTCTGATTTTCTTTTGAGAGGTGTACGCCGATTCTGAGTCCGTACTTCTCACTTTACAAAAATTTACACTCTGGTTATATATACTACAACACAGTATGTACAATTAATTTTCTCTTCAACATGAATGCACAGCTCCGTATAAGATTCATATATAAAACGGAAGGACTAATATATTACACGCAAATAATTTTACTCAAATAATGTTTTCATTCGTTTCTGTTTCTGAGGATAACATGTCAAGCAGAGGTACCCCCCATCCCTCCTAAAATAAACGTAAGCAAGTGCCTATGTATCATCGTATACATATGCAAGTAGAAATATGTTTTGATACTAATAAGCTAATCTAGAACCAATGCTTCAAAACATTTTATAGCTTAAAATACATGTATTTATTAATATCATGAAGTTACACTTGGACTTTTATAGAGCATAAATTGACTAAATGATCGCTTTTGCTAGAATTTACGCACTCTCGTAAACCGAATAAATATGCAATAAAATTTATTCATCTAGCTTTTTCTGGCAAAACTATCTAAACCAAAAATGCAAAATCATATTTTCTCATACAAAATATATACCACCAGTGGAGGATTTTAGTTTATCAGAACTATAGATATCAACTGTTAACTAGATATAGATTTTTCCGCCTCTAGTTATCAAAGATTGTCCTCAAGTAAGGATAATTATTTAAATATAATAACACAAAAACAATAACTGCACGTAGATTCGATTATCATTTTCATCATCCCCCTTTTAGACTGGTTTCAATAGTTTACCCTTCGTAGGTTAAGGATATCAGATACAAACCCTATGCAAACAGCTATGCCAACAAAATGCGAAAAGCTTAAAACCACACAATGATTAATCTATAAAAAAAACCTTTATTTGTGTACTGCTGATCAACAGCCAAATCGTTCGAATTTGTTTAATTGGCACTCACTCACATTAAAAAACTTGATGATTGACACCCTTTTAAATCATTCTCGACAAATTTGACACATACACATCAAGAGATAAAACAAGCTGATACACTATTCAATCAACATGGGGACAGACTTATTTATATTTACAATATGACAGTTTAATATTAACAAAAAAAATTGCTGATTTAGTTTCAAGGAAATTGGCACAGAGTATAATACGATGCTACCGATATTGTATCATACATGTTTTTATTTGTGCTCAAATGTTAAAGTACATCTTTTTGTAGCTTATGTACCACATAGCCAAGCCTCCATAATACGAATGCCAGTCTGGGTTTGTGCGAAATTAACTACTAAAAGCCTCTCTGTATTGATTGGTTAGTCTGCTCCATACAATTCGACTAAAACTTCCACAACTCAGCGTCCAAAACCATCCGGCAAGCCCTCAAGTTACATAAGCGTTAATACTCATACTATGACTGAAGGAGTCTGACACTTTGGCGATCTCAAAATCATTCAAGATAACAATGAACAAAAAACAACATGGATGTACCGGCATCTGTGTACCACCAGAAGAATATGTTTTAGAAACCTGTCTACTATATACGAATTAGGATGACCTAGGGGTTTAAATACTAATTTAACATATTTAGAGCTGAAACTTAATTGCGTGTCCAGTCATATTACATATGAAAGAATATAACTACAGTTCAGATATGATCTAGTTAGATGAAATTAGGGTTAGCGTAGAATTGGTAATCAAACACGTGAATATTTCCACGTAATAGTGTCGAATTTTGGTATTGTCTTGAGCTTAATCTTCCAGTTGTACACAGATTGACGATACAGATCTGAAAAATAAAAGTGCATATCATTCGAGGATTCTATGATGAGATAAATGGAACTGTAATTAGACAACGATGCTGAAGGATTGATGGTATCTATTTCTATGTTTGTACGTGGCCGACTTCGTCTTGAGGCGAAATATGCATGCTCACACGCTATGAATGAGAAGCTCAACCATTATTCTTGATTAAGGAACTTTAAGAAATTATCCAGCGCCAAAGACAGGTGTGAGACAGCCCTTAAAAAAAAGGTGGGTCGGTGTGGTGAGGTCTACCACAGAGAATTAGGCGCTCTAAGTGACTCGAGACTTAATCACCTCATGTGTGCCATCTGTTGTAGGTTGCTGTAGAGATGTAGTCTATTTGTTATTTCGTGCAACACCTGCTGTGACACGAGAGGAAACGAAGCGACTGATGATGGAGTTTTTCACGTGTCCTCATTCTTGATGTGAAACCTGGGTATGCTTTCCATCTCATCGCAAAGTGTTGTGCACGCTTCATATCCTCTCATGACTATCGCAAGGGATAGAGATATGACTAGGGGAACCTAAGTGATCAATGACACTACTCTCATGGGTGCTGTATTTACCTCAAAACAAAACTAAAAACCTTAGCGAGAGGAGTAGGGAGAAAGAAGACGTAAAGAGTGATTTTCGTAGTTCTTTTTTAGACTCTCCTACCATGTCATCTGGATGAAAGCAGAATATCGTGACAACACTTAATTAATAATGAAATTGGAAAATGCGGAATCTACACACATCTACCAAACAACATAAGAACTAGTTGCGGGATCTAATGATTTGACTAATGATAAGGTCACTCACAGTTTAATTTCTATGGAACAATCTTAATGTACGCGAAAAATGGTATATTATTTGTCAATGATACACCTGATAAAAATGACTATAAAGACTCACACTGGCTTACGTTTAGCCTGATTGTAAATTTAAACCCGGAAACTGGCACCCACCTTTTCACATAATATCTTCCACTTGTTAAAAACCGAAGATATGAACAATCAATCTCAACACTCTTCGCAATTCTTCAGGTGGCGATAGGAAAAAAATGATATCATTAATATACTGCCAAATATGAGATTCTACTCATTGTAACACTACAACATTACGAGGCCTGATATGTACTACTTTCTATACGAGAACTCAGGACTGAAACGTAGACCCCTAGGCACTCCTTTTTGGTGTGTGTACTCGGTATCTCACGTTCTCTACAACTCAGAGCGATCTTAAATTATCAACCTAAGGCGAAAGCATAATAGGTCGACAAACTTGGAAGTAAAGCGCCTTTTTATAGTAATTGACTATCCAAGTGCTGCCATATACTTCGGACAGTATACTTTACTGTATTATTATAGTATCCACATCTGAGACAAGGCGATCTGCAATCGCACTAGAACGCGATTTCGGGCCTGGGTCAGTCGTTCGATTATCCGAGACTGATCTTTCGTGTCGTCACTCTAAATTTACATAAAGTGACTACACACGATGAAACATTCGAGTAGATTAAAAAAAATACTATAGTGTTGAAATATAATGGAACTTTTCATCGTTATCTCCTGGAAATACATTCTCAACAAGTTTTTAAAAAAATGCCCATCTTTTCTAAATGATAATATGCTGGAAAAATCGTATATTGTTGCGTATGTTGAAATAAGAGGTAAAACAGGAGACTTGAAGGACGCTTGGGTGAGAGAAACTTCATTAATTGACTTAGACACCATCTGCAAGTATTTGGACTTAATCTTAAACTAGTTAGTCATTACTTGCGAGTAGGGTGAAATAGCATCTGTGTAATACCTGAAGTAATCTCTTTGCTGTCCTGCTTGCCTTCGTCATTGTAAGCGCATTTATTTCTGCTTACAGCCGTGTTTTTTTGTTTTTTGCACTCAAATTTTTCCTCTTACTAGATCTGTGTCTCATATGCTACCAAGGTTGTTGTTGAATACTATGTGTCGTCAATACTTACAAAACGATATTATTTCTCCTCGTGTAAAGCCGAATACGTATCAAGAACTTGTTTACAAACAATAAACCGTATAGAATAATTAATCTCGCCTGCAGGTTCGTCTCGGTATTTGAGTGCAATGCGGAGTAGTCCAATAAATCCCCTCCGTTTTTAAATTAGGGTGGAGATAATTTATTGTGAGACTGTAAATTTCGCAAAAGGTGACAGTGGTCGGCAATTCATTATCTCTTAACAAGTCCGACATTACATAGGCGTATGTATACGAGGAAATGATCAGCAGACTTATCTGAGAAATATTCATCTGTTATAGGACTATGCCGCGAATCTATATGACCGAACTCTTAGGGTCGTATGCGATTTGAAAAATTCGACAGAACGGAAACAGAAATCTCAACGTAGATAGATTTTACAAGCCCAGGAGCAGACGATCGGCCTATCGCCGCTAGCATACGCTTACGTGAATGACGTCAGCGTAGAGAGTTGCGATAGTTCTCTTTTGGAAGAAGCGACCTTTCCAATTACAGAAAGTAATATAGCATATTTATATATTTTACCGTGACCATAGATTTCCAATTCTGTTTCTGTCTACCACCCAGTGCTTTATTTCTTCAAGCGCAAGGCTAGAGACGGGCGGATTATCTCGTATAATAGGTGTATTATTTCGACAGTTGTGTATTTTATATGATTTGATGAAAAATTAATCCTTTAAAGTTGCATAGCTATCTTATATCTTTGATAGAAATGCACTAATGTGCCACAAACATTTACTGTATCGTATCGTTCCCATTGCCGCATCAAAAATTTCTTCAACATTCTTCTAGATGAAATTGATATTCGTTTTTATAGAGATACAGGTTCGGCCAGTTTTTCCTTTTTTGTGGTGTTCGATTCAACAAATCATATTAATTCGATGAACGCATGACTGAGGCCTTTCTTTTTTTTCTACACGCGATTTGAACTCGAACCGTATAATTTACGTATTTTGACTCTCAGGCAATAAATGAAGAGATACCCCGAGCCGACAGGGGTTATCTCCTTCCCTTCACTTTGGAACTCTGGCAACAGACCTCGCTTTTTTCTGTTAAATTGTTACTAGGATATGGTTCCCGGTCGAAAAATCATGGTGACTCGGTGAGTAAGATACATTTGTAAAACAAATGGTGTAGACGTTTGATATCGTCTGGACTACATTCTAAGCTGTCACTTTCTAGGGGGAATTGTATGAAAATCAACAAGAGCTAATGGACATTATTGTTATTGTTTAAGATATTTCAGAATCGAAGAAGTTCTGTGGTTTTCCAGACAGAACGCTCCGGAGATAATAAATGTAAGACATATAGTTCATTTCAAATTCGAAGGGTATTGTTTCTTGTTTGATGCTCGAGGCGAACGTTTCCTTCGTCAAAATCGCGAGGAATTGATCGGAGCGTTGCGTTTGTTTCACTGCAAAGAGAAATCGAATGCTGCGTGGTTGCTTTGTTTCTCTGCTAGAATAGAAAGGACTCGGGTAGCTTTTCCGAAACAATAGAAAACCTATCTTGATTTGAAGACTGGATGGAATTTGCCGGAACCCGATCTTACTAATCGATCCTTAAAATGGCGGTCGAACGCGAATCCGTATTTCCTTCACTTCGAAATTTCTGTCTGTAAAATTCATATAGTTTTGCAAGACTTGCGTGCGTTTTTTCTTGACACGCTAGCTTTACTTAGACTCTCCTCCATTCATTTTGGAATTCTCCTAGTATTTAGCATCTGCCTAAAACCAGTTCTGGACTTAGGGGATTTTATTATTCGTTTGGCGTAATGAAAAATTACAAAATATGAAATAGAAAGATACAATGTTTTAATACTTAAATGATGCGATATCTAAACGCATTTTCATCAATATTCTCTGTAATCTGACTGCGCACTGACTCAGATATATAAGTTTCATACAACAAGCCTTTTCTACGTTTGTTTTCTACACTTTCATAATCTAACACTCGGCAAACCATTTAAACACAATTTGTCCAAAGATATGATTAAATTACCATCTATAACAAAGTAAATATACCGGGTGATTTGATTGGCAGAGAATGAGAAATAATGGAATAAAGGTTGCTGAGTTGTTTTGCTGAGATGAGACATGACCCATTTGCACCTTCAATGGCTCTTTTTGCGTCCTCCAGTTCTACATGTACTAGGGAAGATTTCATGATATATAAGTGATTGGCGCATGGAACTTACGTAGAGATGTAAGATCAGTTTTAATTCTTCAAAAGAAAGTATATATATATATTTTACATCTTCGATATATCCAATGGGTGAATATGGAAAAGCAGAAATACTCATTTATAGTTTTATTGCAGATATCAAACAGGATACAAATGTTATTGTGTTTTTGCCAAGAACTTTACGTTCGCTAACGACGGGACGAGGAGCAGGTTGCTCATTTGCTGTGCTTCTTGATCGCTTGTCCGCTTGGATCTGGATCTGCCGATTTATGTTATGGACAAAAGATCACAAGATGTCTAGATGTTGATCAGAATTATTGTTTTTTAGTAATTTATTTGAAACTTTTTTTTTTTTTTATACATATATCTAAAAACTATCTGTATTTGTGTATCTGTAAAATCTATAACAATTATCAAATTTTTCGATTGAATCCAATAACATTGGTTAAAATATATTTTATTTCTTTTAATATATAGTGTGCAGACAGAGCAAACACCTAGAGAGTATTCGACTGTTTGCGCAGCGAATTGCCAATATGGATGATGTTAGATTGCCAAGCTTTCACTATTGCATGTGTTACGCCAATGGAGCAGTATGGAGGTTATAACCCAGAAAGCACACATGTTTTGTACGAGAACTAGCCAGTCTACAACCCAGCAAATACTAAGGATGTCGTCGGGAACATCTCGGGAACTTACATTAAAATGTGAGTAATATCAGGTCTCGCTTACCAGCAGGTTACACAACTTCAGCAAACTTAGATGCGACAACAACAATTGGACTATTCAGAAAATCTTATTTACGTCCCTGTGGGAAACCTGTCAGTCACCTGACAATTAAAATGAAAGCGCATAAAGTCAATAAGTGTATTTGAATCGCATGACTAACACCAAATGCCATTATAATCTAGAGCAATACAATCTAGCGTCATTAACATTGGAGTGGGCGGGCTGTAATTTCCAATCAATGAGGAAATACACAAAATAATTGTGCTTATTTTTTTTTCAGGTACGTTTTTAGTAAATTCTTTGGGTGGATATTGCAAGTGAGAAAACCTTCCTCTAGTGACGCAGTACATATTGCTAGTTGAGTTTAGTTAGAACGTTACCTAAAGTGTCGGCACAAAATCAACAAGGTTCTGAACTCCACTTAGCGTTATGAACTCCAAACTTGTGGGGTATCGGCCATGGCTATTTTCAAGTAAGATTGGAATTTTGTTATAGATATATTTAATTCTTATTAATTCCAATTTGGTTCACTGTATTAACATTTTAAGAAATATGAATTACGTATTGATTTTCATGCGAGTTATTGTAACGTTCATTTTCGGTTTGTTGTATGTGTAAATTTCTCGTTTAGAGGCCCTTACAGGCCTTACGCAATCACCTTGCAGTTGCATCGCCCACATAGGGCGTCTCATAATTTGCATTCAAGCCCTTGAATTTGTTCATTTTTTATATATGAATTTTAAGATTTGTGTGACCGTTTCAACAGGGGATGGCTTACTCCTCTAGGCACCTGATCCCACCTTCTGCGTGTGTCCAGGGGTCGTGATTGCCAACTCTTGTTTTTGTATTCTATTCTAGGACTTACGAGATTGGATCACTGTTCGTTATCTTTGGCCTTTTACATGGACAACCATATTGCTAACCTTTCATGTCAATTTTTGCCCCACCCCAATATGCAAGACCTCTTGGAATTTATAATTCATAGTCCCTATTGACCCAAGGATTTTTATACCAATATTGAAAAGAATTAGAAACATAGTGGATTGAGAAAGACAATTTCAATTGTTATCCACATTAATCAATGACCATTTTTTGGCCTCCACCTATGACCAAAAACCCTACCCTAAAGTTTCACAGACTTCCCTGCTCATTCCACAGATTTTATTCAGTTTTTAACTTTAATAGCATTAAAGTGTTTAATATAAAATTTAAAATTGTGGTGTTGATTTGAATAAAGCGACATTGAAAACCACCCACATCCACTCACACCTCTCTTCTCTCTCTCTCTCTCTCTCCTCTCTCTCTCTTTCGCCTTTTCTCCTTCTCTCATCTCTTTCTCTCTTCTCTCTCTCTCTCTCTCCACTCTCCATAATTCATCATTAATTAAGTGATGAAAAATAATATTCATAATGTCTTCACACATTAAGCTGCAAATATTCCTCTTCTTTTGATAGGTTTTCAAAAGACATTTTACAGCAATCGCGCGCAGCTTGACATGGCTTGTCGACAGTCCCGCAACCCAAACCCGCTGATGTGGTCAAGATGATGGGAGCAGATAGTGCACACTGAAAGGAAACATCCGGGTTCTAATGTCTGGTTCGCTAAGAATCTTCTCCAGAGTTGCCGGGACTAGACAAGAAGTGCAGTTGTCCTGGCTGAGGTACGTCTGGCGAGTTGACTCCTCCTTCATGCTGAATTGGGCAGTCAGTCGATATGGGACAGTACAGTCCCGCAGAAATTGCCGCCAGTTCTGTTCTTTTAGCGAGACTGTTGATGAAACTAGGTATGCAAATTAACAACTGAAGTTATATTTATATTGACCAATATTTGTATTATTTATGGAATGAAGCTAATTTTTACCTAGGTTATACGATATAATTTAACTAGGTGCTGTTTATGATTATATTCCGCGAAGCGGATTATTTGAAGCGTAAACTGTACCAAGGTTAATGATATCGCTTAACCTAGGTGAAAATTAGCTTCATTCTTTATAGTTGAGTTGAAAAAAAATCATTTAATGTTTTGTGGTGAACAACTTGCGAAAAATGAAAATCAAATACAGTGTTACAAATACAATTAAATTATATGCAACATTTATTATGCTATGACTTAAAGAATTATATCATTTGTTATAGACCTTCCATGGCCAGACCAAATGGTTGAATTCAGTGGATTTACTGTAAAAGACATCGAATTTTGTGTTTTCGATATGCATATAAAGTGGTAAGACTCACATAAAAAAAAAACTATTAAATGAAATTTTTGATGGAGTGGTGCTGGTAGTAAATAACTTGCCATTAATAAAACTAACATCTCATTCACAAATGTGAATAAATTTTGTTCGACTTAAAATGTATATAAAATTTTAATTGCAGCTTCCTAGTAGGATCCGTGAAAGTAGATGACCAACACGTGAGGTTAGAGGCTATCAATCAGCGGTATGCAGAGGACGAGTTCCACCAAGTCAGCAAGATCCCCATAATGAATTACCAGGAGCTGTGTGCGATGCTGGATATTCCACATGACACTTGTGTGTGTGAAGAGTTCCGAAATGCAGATGAACCAAATTTGTCCCCTCCTAGAAAAAAGAGAAAGTGTGAAAGGTATGTTGTAACGTACCAAAGATCACGAATCTTAATAACTGAATTACACTGATTAATTTTCTTGTAAAATGATATATGCTGTTTTGTTTATGTAGAGTTGACCAAAATTTACAAGATAGAGGCAATGCAGCTGCTCCATCTATTGAAGACAGTTTTGATTTCTTGGGTGAATCCGATATGTCAGGATAGCAGTATGCACAATATTGTCGAAACTATCCGTAAGGAGATTAAAATAATCTTTGAAACTGTTGGTTCAAATGACCGTTCAAACTGGTGAAATTTTTTTTTTCTCCTGACCTTGACTTTAAAATTTGACCTAATTTTCAAACACTTAACATGGTCCATATCTTTTGAATGGCAAATCTAGGGCTTTCATATTCACCTGTGTATTCTTATGACAAACCCTTTCATCTAGTACCAACATATTTGACCTACTGACCGTGACCTTTTTTCAACATTGGTCATACTTTTGAATGTTAAGTGACATTAGATATATAATAAGAAAAATATTCTTGCTTCTTATGAACGGCAGTTAGTTGTAATTTATAAGCAGTTTGTTCAATTCAGTTTCTCAGTGGTAGGGTGGCCACAATATGTGCCAACATGGGCCACAAAGTTTCCATAGGAAGGACTGCACACCAGACTATAACTCAGGTGAGCGTTGTAGCTCATAGGCTGTTGTTAACGTTAAACTGTGTCTATTTTCCATTCTATTTGACTTTGACAGTAGATAAGTAAAATGAAACAGAAATAATAAAAAAAATGTTATTATGTAACTTGAATGATTTAGATGATTTTTATGAACATTAACATACCTCATTAGTGTAAAGAATATATAATTATGAACTATCTTATACACAAATGTAACCATACAAATTGATCAGTATACCAAATAAACTATGATGATTTTTGCGACTATCACATCAGAATTTCACAATACATTAATCAGTTCCTGAGTTCTTGGAAAATTGCGGAATGCGACACTCGTAGATTTTGGAGGAAAACCATTCCTCTGCATATATTCAATCACATACCTCAAAATATTATCAATGATTCAAAAACATATTTTTAAAAAATAGCAAAAACAATAGTTTGTAATAAAACTAAAAAAAAGCGCCAGTGATAAAAATAAATCGGGTTTCATTCTGGAAACAACTGTGACTAGAACAGATAAACAGTGTTTGGATATGTATTTCAAACACAGGCATCATCATTTACATCAAACAGTATCAAACATAAAACACACTGTCAATGAAGCACTGTAAACAGGGGGAATGTCTACTCTTACTTTTGGTTGTCCGTCTCAGGGTCAATAACTAGTAGCACCTTGTATTTCCGAGCACCATGAAGAAGACATTTCGGAGTAACTGGAACATTTCTGATGTTGAAGAATGTCCGAAATGCCTAGAGTGATTTTGGCACGAATGTATAAGAACACGACGGTGAATTTTCTGTAATCCTGGTAACCTGATTTTGGGGTGAATATATATTTTCTCTATGGATGGGAGAATAGAGGTTGAATGCATTTCAATATTTTTGTTCTATTTTAGAGATACTCCGAAATTGTACCACTCTGACGCGGCAACCCAGTATCAATTGCTTCAATGTTTTCACCGGAATCTACAACATACACGTAATGTGGTAAATATAAAACACAAAAAATACATCTTCCTACGAAACACATGCTGACGCATTTGTCAATATTAACTTGTTTTGCTCTCTCTCTCTCTCTCTCTCTCTCTCTCCTCTCTCTCATCTACTCCTCTCGTCTCTCTCCTCTCTCTCTCTCTCTCTCCCTCTCTCCTGCTGCTCTTGAGAAACAACACTGGACCTGTATACGCCATTTCTCTATCATCAAAAAACTTAACCTAGACACGTCAGAGA
>CAJDSM010074476.1:5701-16308 GCA_903981925.1 Ostrea lurida
GCCTTTCTTCACCTATTCATTATATAAAAGATTATCTTTTGTAATCTTTTTGTACCTTTGATATCATCTTCATTGTACCTTTTCTATGCCAAAAGTTCAACTTTTATACACCTTTTGATAGAAAAAAGGTGTCCGAATGGCCAACTTTTACACCTTTCGAATTTGATAATATATTGCCTTTCCCCATCTTTTCAATGCAAAAAAGATTTTGCTTCTTTTTAAAGGGGCATGGACACGTTCTGAGCTAAAAATGTTCAAATTTTAGATTACCATTTTTAATATTTACAATGCTCACTTAGGGTATTTCTAATGGTTGGCAAAAATTTGAACGTCATTTGTTGAGTTACTAGTGAGATACAGCACTTACAATTCTTCAGTATGTAAACAAGGCTTTACTGCACGGACTGGCGAAAATCAAGGCAGTGAAGTGGGGCATTTAAATCTTGTATGGTACATAGAGGCTCCACAGAGAAATAACATTGCAACGATCGAACCCAAGCATATAACAAACTTGAATGAAGGATTTTAATGTGACAGCAACAATACTACTGTGGTCAATGATTAAGGGGGATATTGATGAGACAAGCCAAAATTAATTCTATCATTTCAATTTTTCTCATTCTTTCATATTATCTATAATTGAAGTGTCCTTTATAATATGTGAAAGTTTCGTATGAAGAAGCTAGACAAAAAGGGAGTATAATTCAAGTCCAAATATTTACCTCGTTTAAAAATGTTAATTTCTATGTAATGATATATAAAGGCCTGCTGAAAAATTAATTTGAATAATTTTTATTGAATTTTTAAACAAGAATGTTCAAAATATCCCAGTATTAAATATTTTGAAATTGTTTTATCTTTGATCATAAAGTTATTTTGAGAAAGCAACGTTAAATAATCAAATATAAATCAATCAACAATGTAAAGTTCAAGGATTGTTTTTAAAACAGTAATTTCATTCTTCTTTAAAACAACTACAGTACTATTTATTACGTAGCAAAAGATGAATCACATTCCACGACTATCAGAAGCTGTGTATGTGGGACTGTGTCGGGAAGTGGGGACTCCTTCTGAAGTGAGAATCAGGAGAGACGTGGTGGACACCGAGGAGGTGGTGAGGAGACCGAATGGAATACACAAAATGATGAGTGGTAGTTATCGTGAGGGATTTAGATTGAGGACATCAGACAATGATGAAATGGGCTGGCTAACAAAGAATAAAGTGATCTGTGATCTCTCTCAGATCTGTCTGTACCGTGTCCCCCAACACACCGTCATTCTGATGGAGTGGGAAGATATCCCACCGGGATTTACCAGACTAAAGCTGCTCACAGAGTCCGATGATGCTAGTGTGAGATATTCTTGCATAAATCGAAATGGCGAACAGTATATTTCTAGTGAGATGTTTAAACGGGCTTTTTCTAACCTCTTTACGATAGAATTTCCAGAACTTAACTGTGAACAACATGGACCTTGTACATCATATTTGTTTTCTGAGTTGCTGGAAATTGACAATGCTTTCTGTTTAGCGTCGCAACACTGGCCAACACTAGCCTTACCATGGATAGAAAGATGTCGAAAGAAAGGATGGCCATCTAATGATGTTCTACAGGATATAGTGAGGTCCGGGTTCCATGTCGTACCCATAGGTAGTGACCATAGCAAGAGTGATGAATGGAGAATTTCATTTTCTCAAGCAGAACAAAAACTGATATATTCAATGAACCACGTCCAGTTTTTGTGTTACGGACTAATGAAGATATTCCTGAAAGAAGTTATCAATGCTCAAGTCAACGATCCCATTCTATGTTCATATTTCATGAAAACAATTCTGTTTTGGGTTATTCGGGAAGATGCTTCCTTGACATGGACACCTGATCATTTGGTGTCAAATTTTTGGAGATGTTTCCAATTTCTTATTTGCAGGATACAAACAGGAGAGTGTCCTAACTTTTTCATTCCTCAGAACAACATGTTTAGAGTTAAAGTGACAGGGGCAGCCCAAACTGTATTGTTTGAGCAGGTGTATAACTTGTATTGTAAGGGGATAGCATGTCTTTTATTGAGCCCAACATTGAGACCTTACCCCAGCAAAGCCATACTGAATAAAACACTGGTATTCAGAACAGACGAAGACAGCATACTATCCACTGTTAGCTTAGATTTGCATATTTTCAATGAAATATATTGGTTAACTTTATCTATATCAGATGTAAACGAATTTGCTGGTTGCATGGGGAAGATTGAAAAATTACTGAGGAAAAGACAGGAGTCATATCAGCTAGTGTGTATTCAGAAAATAACATTAGAATTATTGATTAATACTGCGTGGTACCTAGCACAGTATACTGGGCCCTGTAACAAAGGTGTAACACTTATATCTGATAAAGTCTGTCACATGTTAAAGAAAGCAGCAAAGATAGGTTATGTGTCAGATATATTGTATCTAACTATGTACTACTACAGAACGTGTAAGTATGAGCAATCAATGAGATGTTTACAGACAGCACAAGAGAGGATGTCAGTACCCTATGTTATGTATCATGATAATGTCAATGTAGAGATGTACAGACGCGCCATGACGGGAGTTTCACTGAGTGAGAAAATGAGAAAGGCTGTAATGATTGACATAAAACTAAACAGTGATATCACTTACATTGATGAGTTGTTTTTAGAACAGACAGTCAGTAAAAAGAATGGTGTTTTTGCACTACACATCCCACCTCTAGTGATGTTACACATGTTGACAGTACTAAATCACCACAGATTACGTCATACACCAGAGTCTCTCCAACCTCTACAGAACCTCCAGACTCTGCTACTCTATGATGACGGGGTCCATGTCCCTGTACACCAAAGAGACATATCATATCAGATACTGGGGATCTGTCAACACGTCTGTGGGGACCATGTGGGGGCCTTAAACTCCTATCAGTATTCGTTGGAACAATACCCTCGACACAAAATTCAACAAGCATCGACCTATAGGATACAGACCCTGATTTCGACTTAATCTAGCAGACCATGTTCTTTTTGATAATTATATTTTTATCTTGCCAAACGCAATTTTCCATGAGTATATACCGTTTTCTAGGTCGCATAAAAGGCAGTGCATACAGCTAAAATGAATACAGCATGTATGATATACTAGTAAATTGTAAATACACGTGGCTCTATGGTTGGTCAATAAATTACATATCAATTCTATTTGGAAATTACGAGATGAATCACTGTTCACTGTTCGTTATATTTGCCTTTAACTCAATGTAATAAAATTGATGAAATACTGTATTTTTTTGTGTGTAACTGTGGCTAATTAATTACGAATTATCCAATTATTTACATTTGTTCAAGGTTGTGTAGTTTTGTTCAAGGTCGTAACAAAGGGAGTACCTACACAGGCTACACAAAGACACCCGGATATTTCAAAATTGCAGAAAAGACAAGGAAGCACATAGGCGAAAGACTGTTTTTGAAATGACAGGGGGGGGGGCTAACTTCTAAATGTAGCAAGCAGAAGGAGAGAGCAGAATGTAGAATGTGATACATACATTATTTTTTTGTAAGATATTCAATATGAGTTGCTTGGATGTAATTTTGAATCTTGGGCATTCAGATTGTTAATAAAACAATACAAAAAATACCTAAACGACTTTTGCTGACGAATATATACCTTTATAGAAGACTCACGTATCTCCGCGGTATACATAAAGTATCGACTCCCTTTACTCAACATAGCTGACACTATTCTCACATCTGACGCCTTACCCTATAGGATATTCGTGGGGAAGTCATCATTAGACATTGTTTGTCAGACAAGAAACGTAGATAGTGCACCATTACGGGGACATAATCGATAAGATATCTTTGGTATTTTTATTCCACACATGGGGTATAAAGATATGACCATATATATGTGCACGCGAGAGCTGTGGAAACGTGGGGATTGCACATGTGTCGTAGGAAGCTGAGGTAAATACAATTCGTAGGGGTTGGGCATGGAGATGGGTTCAGTGGCTCTGGGGGTTGTAAATCGAAGTAACGCGATCGAAATTCAGCACAAATGCATTACGAATAGGATCAACGAGGAGCGCTAGGTGTTGTAAAGAAAAAGAAAATAAATGATTATCAATTCGGTCCTGTAAATTAATCAAAATGGAAGGACGCAGGACGATCAAAAAGGAGAGAAGAATTAATGATGAATATTGTAAGCAGAAGGAAAAAGATATAAGAAATGGGCTAAAATAGTCAATATATCTTGCAAATCTTATTTCAAGATAGAGCTTTGCTCTCAGTTATGACAGTAGCTACGGAGGGCAAAAATCTTTTCATCTTATAACGTGATGCATGACCATTGTGACACTTGGTTTACCACAACAGCAAGGTGGGTTTGGTCATATTGGTGTTGAGACATGACATGTGATAAGTGAATTTCAATTTCAGGAACTAAGGTAGTTGAAATAATCTTTTTCATAGGAACCATATGTGGCTGAAACATCTATCTCACGTAAGTAATTATTTAAGATTGTTATGATAATTACTGTTTGGGAAATCACCACTGGACTTGGAGAATGTACATAGATACATTCCTGAAAAAGAGTAAGTTATCCCAGGACGAACAGTGGCTGCCATTGGTGCTCTTGCTCTCATTAAAGTCACCCTTTTAGGTTTGGTTACGACTTGAATAAACTTCTTCAGATTCCATCTCAAACCTCCATAATTTTTTGATCCTTTTGTTGAGTTCATTGATATGACCCCCCCCCCTCGCTATTTTTCTTTATGAAAAGGTTCAATAATTTGAAACGCTATATATAAGATCGCACCATCAAACCATATATTTTCCTTGTTCTTTGTGTTGAGACAAATATTTGACGCAAATTTGTGTTTAACGCAATCATTATTGCGTTTAAGCGCAATAATAATTCTGCTTTAATCGCAATATCTTCTTTATATAGTGAATTGTTTCCATATAAACTGTTGGCCACGCAAACTGACTTTTTTATTCTACTTTTTTTACTTTCGGATTGACTTCTGTTAAAGAAATAAGGTGTGTTGTGTAAGCTTTTCACCATGAATTCGTCTTCAGCCCTATATACTAATTCTATGTAAGATGCTGATTTCCAGTTGTGACTTTCGCCTCTCGATGTCATTGTTACATTTGCACTACCTGGTATAGGACTTGTCGGATACGGTAACTTCTCTAGTATTTCCCTTCTGGTTTCTCTTGTTTTTGTAATTCATTTTGTCGCTTTGGTATACAGTTTCTAACATATAATAGATGAAGGCCTAATGGGCAAACATTTTACAAACTTTGGCTTTTGTTAGACTGTCATTTTCCTACGTAATGCATTTTGAAATACGGGTAATCCCTTTTACTTTTAATTTCGACTACGGGTTTCATGGCGGGTGTGACCGGTCGGTCAGAGGATGCTACCCTCCATGCACCTGATCCTACCTTCGCCTTTGTCGCGAGGTCAATGTTGCCCCTACACTCGAGTTTGTATGGGTTTTTTTTTTTTTTTATTATGTATGAACGAATTTGAACCTTCGCCTATTTGTTTTTCTAAATGCTCTACGATGGCTGTCGAACTTCCGCTTTGAAATGGATATTTTTTCTCGAGTGCAACACCACATGTCCTGTCCTGGCCGGGTAGTACATTGACAATTGCCTCTTCCAAGCAAAGTCCCGCTGTTCGCTTCTCTGATCCTTAAGGAGTGACACGGCTTTCTGCTTGCTGCGTAAGAGAGCACAGCCGATCACGCTGATTTGGTCGTAGTGCCTCTTTAATGTAGGTAACTCGCGATTATCATCTTCGATTTAAATAATTTAAGTTTATCCATGTTCTTCTTGATTTACCTTATTTGCCTTTCTCTAAAAGGTGTATGTTTGTCAATTACTTTGGAAAACTCGAGTTGAATTCACTCCACATTCCATTACGTCAGGTCAATTTTTTAATAAGATTCAGGTCAACATATTGAGGTCAAGATGACATTCGCCTGGTTGAAATTCCGCGATAACTGCGGTCATTTTTTACTCATCGTGACAGGTTTGTGTGACAGTTTTTTATTAAATCCCAACGCACGGCCATAACTAAATGATGATCTACTGATACTTAATGTGGAGTATCGTGTGGCCGATTTACCAAATACCACATACGTGGTTCAGACACAATATTATATGGTCAATGAGCGGTGCTGGAGATTTTGTTACTCTTGTGGATTCCTTTTGGTTATTTGGAAGAACCATAAGTGTTCATTATAGATTTTTAAAGAATTAAATTCTCATATACTCAATTATTATTAGACGGGGTCACGTGACCCCGTCTATTGGTTTACTGTTCATTAAAAGTGGCGCCGGGGTAGCGCCTGCAAATGAATCTACGCTGAGTAAAAAGAAGTGCAGAATTTGCTTGTGTCTAATTTCTAAATGCGATTTGAGAAATAGTGATCAGAAAACTACTTTTATTGATTATTTAATAAAAAGTGACTTGCATAAAGTATGAGACATTTTATTGAAATGTGAACTAGATTATAAGATCGAAATTCATCCTGTTATTTACCATTCCGGTCTATTCTTTACGGAGTAGCCCGAGAAGATAACGCTGCATCAAAGTTTTTCATGTTCTTGTCGCGTCATTAAGTCGAAAACATGTAAATGCGGGAGATATATTTTGATTAAGCAAAGTTTTCTTTGTTGTTCAAACTTAACTCTGTTAATGAAACGATCAAACGAAATTGCAAGGAAACTGGCAAAAGGGAAGAGCCACCACTAAAGTGCTAAATATATTATGACAGTAATCAGTTGATATTATTTATTCCATAGCTGTGTGATAATTGCTGTGTTTTGTATGTGAAAAAAAACACACCCTACAACAATTAAGAAAAAATCATGGAGAAACACATTTGAAGATTTACCAAAATCTGGGGAAACCAAATTTTTTAAACAATTCAAAATGATTCTTGGAGATACAAAATTTATTGAGTTTCTGGGAGACATGCCTTGGAGATAGTCAAGACCAAATGTATGCTAAGATTGACAATTACCAGATGCACGCAGAGAGATAAATGCACCATGTTGTGAATCTAATATGCTGTCATCTATTGCGCAAAATTCAGCAGCTATCTTTATTTTTACCTAATATTTGCATCAATTGTGCACCATTGATTATCATGTTTATTTTTGAAAGACAGTATGGTGGTTTTGACAAAAAAATGATAATTGCATTTTGTTAGAAAGCATAATTAGAATAATTAAACAATGTGACAATATAGTAACTATGTATCTGGTGTCTCAGTACTATCGCACAGTACCGGATTACTCAATTGGTTTGTTCAAACGGACCACTATATATATATTCAAACTCCAATCAGGTTTAATTAAAAATCTCTGTAAATAGGGACCACACAATAGCATGGGTAAAATAGTCTGTTCCCATTGGTTTTCGAATCTTATTTTCACTAGCAGATATAAAATGCTGATAATTTGGTACATTTGCTTTGGCCATACCAAGTTACATGATCAAGGTTCGAAGTTTGGTTTCGATCCATTCATTTTTCATCTGAGTTATGGCCCTTGGACTTAGTAACATTTACATAAAATTATAGTTTTCTGCATTTTTTTTATACGCCCGTCGAAGACGGGACGTCTATTTAGTATAGCGTCGTCGTGTTCTCCGGGCTTGTAGGCTGACACGTAAGCTTTCAGGACTTTACACACGTGGGCTACAATTGATTCAACGGAATGAGACGGAAAGAATGCCTAAGTTTTTCAGAAGGTCGTAGGCAACAGTCAAATCGTTAGGTCAATTAGTAGAAAGACGTTGTTAGCGGATAACAGCCTGAACCTTAGGATGCTTACAACTTTGCGTACACATTCGATCACCATGATGAAAGCACATGATACTAACCTCATATTTATTATGCTCTTCCGAAAAAGCTCGGGGGAGCATATAGTCGCCGTCATGTCATCCGTCGTGCGGGCGTCATATTCCTAAACCTTTAATCAATAAAATTGTATACATTACCACAAATGCATCCAAGGCTTTCAAACCTATTTTGAAAATGTCAAGGTCACATCAGAGAACTTATAAATTTTATTCCTTATTTCACAGGTTTTTAACATGATAAGTTACGAACCCTCTTACTCCTTTCCATCATAGGATTCATGCATTAATTGATCTCAAATAATTCTTTGGGACATGATACTTTTTGGATCAAGTCATTTTTCAAAGGTCCAATGTCACTTCAAAGCATATTACCAAAAGGGGAAGAAGAGGTCAATTTCAACAGTTTTGAAACCTGCACGTTAGTTTTTCAAAGATGTATCTCACAAGATTATTTAATAGGCCAAGATGGGCTTCAAAAGATAAATGTTACTCACAGGTCATTTTTGAAAGTCAAAGGTACACTGAAGAACATGGCTATAACTAATATACAATGAGAATCAAGTGCTTATATTAACAGTTTTGAAACAGAATCATTGATCATCATAATCAGGGTATAGATCCCCAATTAACAACAAGCAAGATCTACAGTTTTAGTGCATATTCCTTGTTTTCCAACGCTCGGCAATGGCACGTCAATGCATGATCCTGAATTATGGGCCCTTTGGACTTAGAAATTCTCAATAATCTGTTCAGTTTCCCGCAACTTTTTTCACCGATCTGCTTGCAGAATATTTAATTCTTTTGATATTTTGAACATTGTTTTGCCCAGTAGAACAAACGTGTACGAGACATTCAAGTTCGAACTCTTTGTTTTGCATTCCATTCGGCCATTTTTTTTTATTGAGTTTTATTGGTACCTTTGGAACTTAAAAAGAATGTGTCGATAAATTAGTCAGTTTTTCACGATACCTTGTCCTTCTCACTGCTGCAGATATTCATTTGCATATTTGATAACATTCTTTTGACATATCCAAGTACAGATCAGATGGAATTTGGATTTGATCTATTCTTTTTTCACTCGATTTTTAGGGCCCTTAGGTCCTCATCTCCCTGGGCTCACCAATATTTTCCTATTTACTAATATATGATATAGTCTACATAATGAATTAGAATATGTGATTGCGATCAATAATTTCTGTGTACGGTAATCGGTACGGGGAAATATGTATGTGGTATGCAATACCCTCAGAATGCTTGTTTCATATAGTCTTGTTTTGCTAACAGACAGGTATGTAACCATTCTCAGAAATCTCTTCTTTTTCAATACGTTTTGTATCTGTACAGCCTTGATCGGATAAAAGTTACAATTCCTTGGTGACTATCGGTCATCTTGTCTAAAATTTAGTGTTCAAATTTTGTTGAATAATTTTATTATGTAATTCCAAATATACCAGCGACAACTGATTCAAGCCATCTAAACACTTAGTGATCTCTTTGCATCTGTTATAATCTCAACTATTAACTCTTTGTTTTATACCTCATGAGCCGCGAATCCTCATCATCTCAAACTGTCAACAATGGTAAATCTATTATATACATGTTGTATGTCCTAAAAATGTTGGGTAAGTATGGATGGAAGTAGACGATGTTTAAGATAAGCCAGGCGAAAGTCCGCATTTTACACACACTAAGTAAATAATCGCAAGGTTATAAATAAGTTGGGCCAACTCTTTCCAAGTTATTTATAATGATATAGATAAGGTCTCATTCCACTCAGAAGTAATTGGGGTATAAGCAGCTGTTTTATGCTAATCTATGCTATATTACTAATATATTCCAACAAGTAGGGCACGTATCATTGGCCCTCATGCGCACCTTGCAATTGCTCAAAATAGGGAAAATCGTCTGATTGCTTTACCACGTAACTACAGTTCCGTATAGAGCTAGATTCGAGATGCATTTTATAAACCTGCAGGGGTTTCAAATGCTGCAAGGAATCAATTAAGCCATCGTTCTTTCAAATAATATGAAGCATGTCATGTCTGATGAATCCGGAGGGCTTCATTGTTTCGGGAAAATTTTAGTCTAATGAATTGCAATAAAGATTAACACCTACGAGCATCATGATTTTCTTTGTGTAACGTAGAATTCTCAATTTTTGCTAGATCAATTTTCTCATTCAATAATTTGAGGTGGATTCGAAATGTACAACGTAAGATCATTAAACCATCCTAAAAATAAAGAGATCTGTTTTCGAAACTTTTCTAGTACAAACATAAGTTTCTTCCATATCACTTAGACATAATATTCAACATTTGCATATTCAAATTATTGTAACATTGCAAAAAATGTAAAAGTCTGAACTTTATGTTGAAATTAATTCAACTTGACCCGTCTCTCAGTTACTCTCAGTACTTTGATTTGTTTAATCAAATACTTAATAACATACACACACAACACACACACACACACACACAGACACACATTCACACACCACTACATTCACACTATCATCTTATCACACACGACACAGTACACACACACACACACACCACCACACATATATATATTATATATATATCTATATAATATGAATACTATGTCTAGTAGTGACATATTCAGCTGTCTATACTGTCTCTATTTTTGCTTGCCACGTTTTAGGAGTCCCCCCGCCCCCTACAGGAAAACTGTTCTATAATGCCTTCTCTATTTTTCTGCTTC
>CAJDSM010074479.1:500-30423 GCA_903981925.1 Ostrea lurida
CGAGATATATAAACAATGCTTCTGTTGGAAGTTTAGGGGACTGCAGTGGCGGATCAGGATTTCATGAACTAGGAGCCCAAGTGATTGCCCAGGGTGTGAAGCTTACTGAGTTATTTCTAGGGGTTTATATGTAATGATTTTGGTCACGAAAGGGTAATCCGAGATTCCTCTGACTCTAACCCCCGCTTTTATATTATGACATGTGCGGGGGCACATGTCACAATATAAAAGGGGGGTTAGAGTCAGAGGAATCTCGGATTAGAAAGGGGGGAGGGGGTACCTGGATGCCTCCTTCTAAATCCACCTATGGTCAATTGGTTTATTTGAGCCTGTCATGATACATAACATGTACATTGTATGTTTACAAACAAGTCAGTGATGAATCAATGGTACATCAGTAACATTTTACTTCTATATCTGGGGATTTTTGTAATCGTGCAGACGTGGTATCTTAATTTTGAAGGGTCCATCAAATTAAAATAATCTATAATAGGAAGTTTAAAAAAAAAAAAAAGAGTGTGTCAGTAGTATTGTTCGATTTATTTCATCAGAATTTTTTGGGGAAGAGCATGTACATTGTTTTATCAGACCATTTTAAAAAGAAATTATATTTAATAAAATAAAAAAAGTTACATACACTTTCTCTCTATTAGATGGAAACATGAAATGATATTAATGTCATTTCGGCACATCATTTTTTTTAATTAAGTTAAAATTAGATATTCTTATTTTTACAAAGGGGCAGTAGAATATGTTTGAGTGCCAAAAGGTTTATAATTGTTTCATGATATCTTATTCAAAATTCCTTCAGTCAAAATATACATTTTATATAAATAACTGCTCTGTGTTTATTCTTCATTACCAGTGCGGTTCAGTCAATTGCTTAATTCAGTAATTTATGTAGGTGAGTGCTGGCGGGGGGGGGGGGGGGGGGGGGGGGGGGGGGGGAGGGGGGGGGGGGGGGGGGGGGGGGGGGGGGGGATTCTTGGGACTGTTTTAAGGCATATCGGAATTTATATCTCAATTTCATTATAAATATCAGATTCTCACATTACGTCGCACGGTAGATACTACAATATGATACAATTACAATCAATAAAGGGCTTGTCTCATGTGAACGCATAAATATGGCGCAAGAAATCTGTAACACAACGAAATAGTTGCTCTTGGAACTGATAGTAACCCACAACGATGTATCTTTGACTAGGTGCAAATTTACTTCGTGTGCAGGATTTGCCTATACGTTAAATCGTGTTTCATACTGATAAAAATGCTTACACATGCGCAAAAATACTAATGTAGCAGATCGTGTCGTATGATGGGTATAATTAGATCTCGGGGAGGAGAAACAAAAAGTAAAGAATCGCGCTGTCCATCCTGTATCGGAGTTTAAATGGTGGCCGATTCAGGCGTCCCCATGTAATTTTTGGTAAATGATGAAGGTCTACCCCATTATATATAAATAGTAAGTATAGAGAGGGTGACTTCATCATTTAAACAAAAATTACATGGGCAGCGCCTAATTATGATGCTGCGTGTTCCGTTGCTGGCATTATAAGTTCTTCATATCCATTTGGCAAAGCAAATTCACGTCACAAAACATAACCCTTTTGGTTATATGCTGGTTTTGATCATATCTAGGTTTAAGTAGAGCTCGGTAGCTGCTACACTCTTGAAACGATGTGCACAAGGCCGTAACCAGGGCAAGAGGGGTGGGTGCATATGTACACTCCCATTTTAAAAATGAAAAATGCTAAATCTTTAGCTTTCGGGGTGCTTCGCATCCCTGACTCCCCTGACGTAAAGCAGGCCCTCTTTTTTTAAATGCCGGGCCCATTTCGACAAATTCTTGGATCCCCACTGCACAGATACCTAGCAGAGCGGTAGACTAGCCGTCGCGTAACTTGTTTCTCTCCCGGTTTTTTGTAAACCCGATCATACTCCGCCAGAACAAGCGTTCCGGGGCTCGCACCGCAAAATCCAATATGGCAGACATCCATCTGATATGGCTATAATATCATTCTATAAAATAATAATTAAATGATCATAAAAAAAAAGGAAAAATTGGAATAAACCGAAGTGGGGGTGTACTTCTTATATATTGGTATACACTGTGCGTTTTTCGACATGTCAAATTTTTATTCAATGGGTGGCAATTTTCTCAGCCCGTTTATATGGGTTAGACAATTTAAAATGCATTACATCAATGGATGATGAGTTATTCGCTTGAATTCATCCTTTAATGAGAATTTGTAATCAAGAATATTATGACATAGTCCGAATGATAACTCTACAACCCCGGTATTACAATCAACATTGTATGCGCTTACTTGCATGAGCAGCAACTTATTTTACAAATGAACAGGTTCAACCAATTGGTATAAAATATATGATGGGACACGAATTTCAACCGGAAATATATGAATGGGGTATGGGTTCAAAAATATGAATATTATTTATGAGGGTGACTGAAAAATCTCAGCGGGACGTAATACGGTTGAGACCCCCCCCCCCCTCGGAACCATTTTGATTAGCTTCCTACCTCTCCCACGGGGAACGAAGCATAAGCAAACCGTGGGTTCTCACAATGTAATTGTTTCATCCACCGAATTCTAATAAACAAATGTGTTTCATAACAGAATATCGACAGTATCGTTTGATTATTCCCTGTATGTATGTTGTAATAATTTCCAACTAGTAACTAACTGCAAAACGATGATAATGCATTTATTTGCATGATTCACCTGCAGATATTGTGGTTTTCTACTATTTGACGCCCGCTTGAATCAGGCGGCGCGTTAGTCTGATTTCCGCGGTCAAGTTCAAAAGCGCACAAAACGACATGTCCTATGGAATTGCGTGCACATTCCGGCGAGAAAAAGTGACGTGCCAGCCAGCGGTGTCTATTACGCGGCATAGAAACAATAGGACTGATAACTGAACGCAGCCCAGATCTCTTTTGCAATGCGTTATATTTCATCAGTTGGGAATGAACCCCTGTTACACTTGTTAAAGTATCCCTGATTTCGTGCAGCGTACAAATTATATATCTAATAAATTTATACTTACTTAAATAAATGATAAAAATACATATAATATAATAATATATAAAAAATAATAATATTAGATATAAACAAATATATTAAATATAAATAAAAAAATATTAATTATAACTAATATATAAAAATAAATATAGAGCAAATTAAATAATTATTATAAAAAATTATTAAAAAAATTAAAAAAATAAATGAATATAAAAAAATTAAAAATTATAAAAAATATATGTAAATAATAACTTCTTAAAACTTTATGATAAATAACTTAATGTATAATTAATATCTAAAACATTCTTAAAAGAATAGATAAGAAAAATAGCGAAAATATAATTTAATATAACTAATCACTAAAAAAGAATAATATTTAAAAATAACTATTTAACAAAAATTAAAAATAAAAAATTATAATACTTTGCCTTTATATTATGATTTCATGCATTATCAAAGTATTTATTTATTTAGGTTTTGGAGATTGCTCAAATCGTGGTGCCATCGGTAAAAGACACTGGATCTAAAAGTGAAATCGATACGGCAGAAGTCGCTTATAAAATGTTGGAATTGCTCTTCAACGGTAAGATTCAAATCTTCCTCTCTTGCGCAATAATGGCGCCCTGATCGCTAACCTGGTAGGATTAGGTGTCGGATATTGACGTCAACGCAAATTTTCCCCGGCTGACGGTCATGTCCGCAGTCTAGTAAAATACAATTGCCATAGACCCCAGGACACCGCATTTAGTTTTAGAAAATGAACGTCATAAAAAGGACGAAGGGTCTTGATAATTGGTTGATGTACAGGCTGTCTGGATGAAGTTGAACGAATTGTTGGAGGAAGGAAATCTCGGTGGCGTGGACCAAGATATACTTCGGTGTTCGTGGGTGATCTCCTCTCTAAAGGTCCTATCCCGTGAAACAGTGGCAGGATCTGGCATGACGTAAGAACATTTCGCGTCGCGGAAATCAGATGGAGGCAGTACTAAGCAGCATTGCTTACAAACAGTCGGAGATTACGAGCTTCCACCGAAGTATGAATGGTTCGGAAACTTTCGATCGAGGACATCGCGTATCTTCGGAGCTCCGTATACAAATCACCATTTCGAGTTGAATTCGTAATCGTTCATGCGGGATTAAAATACCTGAATTGCCTTAACGAGCAGAACTGACTAATATGATAATAATGCGAAACATTGTAAAATCTGATGATGGAACTCTCATTGCAGCAGAACTTCCAAACGAGGGTAGGGCCTGGGCATCATATTGGCCAGGTCCCGATCACGTGTATTTTGAGTCACGACGCGCTGTTCGACAGTTGCAGGAGCATGCGCACGCTACGGGACTTGACACGGGTGTGTATACGGATACAGACTGACGGGTGTACTTGTTTCGAAGGGAGAAAAGGAATCATTCATATCAAAGCAAAACGAGTATACAACAAAACTTGATGCATTATAATGGCTAGTTTATCCAGCGAACTCGAAATAAAATATACACGTACAGTCTTCCACATCTATTTATATTTTTTGAGCATAGACAAACGTAGACTGAACCCATTTTTGATCTCAGCATGACTTTTCAGTATATGATAATACAAGTTTCTTCATAACATGAATTAATGATACTTGATCAAGAGAGTGTGATTGTCTATGTTTAAGTCTCAAGAGCCCACACAAGGCCTGTCGACCGCAGCAGTGAATTGTAAATCCCGCGGGATGTCGAATGTAAGCATCATTTCGGCCTGCTTTTTGAAGGGGTGCACGTCATATTTCAAAGCCTTCTGTTCAAAAATGTATATGCGGGAGAGATTAATAATAACAACATTTCAAGTCTATTTAGGGGGTGCATCTTTATCTATGTTATTTCACAAACCAATATCAGGCTCAACTGAATATAACCATCTACAGAGCAAAGACAATGAACCAAAGTTAAACTTAAATTAGTTATCCTGGATAATTCGACCCAACAATATGTGGGCAGAGTTTCAAACTTTTTTGTCATGTTTACCAAATGATTTCTGTAATATATTCCAACGAAGTTGTTTCTCGACCTTACATGTAAAGATGAGCAGAATATTATTTTTAATATTCAACAAGCCTAACAAGTGACAAAGTCAAACCCTCTTTAATACCCTACAAAACATCAAACTCATCTATAGGTATACGAAATATAATCTATGGTGGCATATTTCTTGCCACCACTTGTCAGATAATTATGTCGACTTGTCAGATCTTTATGTTCGAGATTGTTAGATCTTTTGTCAACTGTCAATCTTTATATCGACTTGTCAGAAAATAATCACCATGGTTAGGAACTCGGTGATCTTGTTATTATACGTGTTAATGCATAATGCCATCATATCTGACAAGTCGGACATAGGTTCTGACAAGTCAGCATAATTTTCTGACAAATCAACATAATTTTCTGACAAGTTAACATAATTATCTGACAAGTCGGGGCATTGTTATCTGACAAGTAGACATAATTATTATGATGTCGACTTGTCAGAAAATGAATGTTCAACTTGTCAGTAATGAGATGTCGACTTGTCAGAAGAATTATTGACTTGTCAGAAAAATATGTTGTCAACTGATGGCACAAACTTGCATGAACACGTTCATCATGAATTATTTGAACACGCGTGAATATCTGACAAGTCGACAAAAAGATCTGACAAGTCGATATAAATATCTGACAAGTCGACATAAAGAAGATGACATAGTATCTAGAGTTTGGCAATCTTGATGTTCTAGTGCTGCATTATTCTTTTGCGTAAATCAGCATTAGTGCTCGTACATATATATGTATTCATGTCTAATAGAAGATTTGTATATTGAACTACCTTTTAAACTAGACTTCAGTTGATACGAGTCGTCCTTGCTTCAACTCATCATGAATCACAACAGACAGTTTAAGGAGTGGATACCTTTTGAATGTGAAAGTAACAGTATAATAAGAGGCCATGGGCCACATCGCTCACCCTGAGCACAGCTGCTTCAACTAAAGAAGAGCAGTAGTTTGGGATTTAGAAATGTACCACTTGTGGACTAAATCTATAACCTATGTCGGGTGGAGGCATTATCTGAACCAACTGAAATATATCTCCATATCAGGAAGCTTTCAGGTAAATTTCCACTCTCTGGTTCATGAAAAAGATTTTTAAAGAATTCTTTCTAATATTCTGCATGTAAAACTTGATCTCTTATTGGGCCTCATCATAACCTCCGAGGGTCATGATTTGAACAAACTTGAATCTCCACTATATGAGGAAGATTTCATAAATTAAGTATTCCTGGTCCAGTGTTTCTTGAAAGAAAATTTTTAAAGATTTACCCTATATATCTGCTGGTAAAACATTGATCCCCTATTGTGGCCCCATCATATCCCCGGGGGTCATGATTGAACAAACTTGAATTTCCTCTATATCAGGAAGCTCCCATTATAGATTTCAGCTTTCCTGGCCCGTGGTTCTTGAGAAGAAGATTTTAAAGATTTTTCCTATATAATCATATATAAAATTTTGATCCCCTATTGGGACCCCATAGTACCCCGAGGTCATGATTTGAAACAAACTTGAATTTCCTCTATATCAGGATTTCGCCTTTCCTGGCCCAGTGTTCTTGAGAAGAAGATTTTTAAAGATTTTCCTTATAATCATTAATAAAATTTGATCCCCTATTGGAGACCCCATAAGTACTCCCGAGGGTCATGATTTGAAAAACTTGAATTTCCTCTATATCAGGAAGCTTTCATATATAAATTTCAGCTTTCCTGGCACAGTGGGTTCTTGAGAAGAATATTTAAAAAAATGTTCCCATATTAATCATATGTAAAACTTTGATCCCTTATTGTGGCCATCGTACCCCCGGGGGTCATGATTTGAACAAACTTGAATCTCCTCTATATCAGTCAGAAGCTTCCATATAAATTTCAGCTTTCCTGGCCTGGCTCTTGAGAAGAAGATTTTTAAAATATTTTCTCCTCTATTATGACATGTCAAATTTTGATCCCCTATTGTGGCCCCCATGGTACCCCCGGGGGTCATTGATTTGAACAAACTTCAATCTTTTCTATCTATATCAAGAAGCCTCCATACAATTTTCAGCTTCCTGGCCCAGTGGTTCTTGAGAAGAAGATTTTTAAAAAATGTTCCCTATATAATCATATGTAAACTTTGATCCCTTATTGTGGCCCCATCGTACCCCGGGGTCATGATTTGAACAAACTTGAATTTCCTCTATATCAGGAAGCTTCCATATAAATTTCAGCTTTCCCTGGCCCAGTGCTCTTGAGAAGAAGATTTTTAAAGATTTCTCCTCTATAATGACATGTCAAATTTGATCCCCTATATGTGCCCCATCGTACCCCCGGGTCATGATTTGAACAAACTTGAATCTCCACTATATCAGGAAGCTTCCATATAAATTTCAGCTTTTCTGGCTAAGTGGTTCTTGAGAAGATTTTTAAATGACACCACTCTATTTTTGCATTTTCGTGATTGTCTCCCCTTTGATGAGGCCTGGTCCTTTATTTGAACAAACTTGAAGCCCCTTTACCCAAGGATGATGTGTACCAAGTTTGGTTGAATTTGGCCCAGCGGTTTTTGAGAAGAAGTCGAAAATGTTGAAAAGTTAACGACAGACAGACGGTCGGAAAGACGGACGACAGACAAAAGGTGATCAGAATAGCTCACTTGAACCTTCGGTTCAGGTGAGCTAAAAGATGAAGCCGAATACTTGTTCAAATATCTATAGGGAAAAATTTAGACCTTGACCTAATAGAAGAAAAAGAATTTATACTAATCTAGAAGAGTTTAGAGAAAAGGTAAAGTTCTTCCAAACTTTGCCTCTGACTTACTGTATTGATCTACGAGTGTTCGATTATACATACACATGTGTCACCAATCAAATCGCAGATAACAACTAGCCAATAGAAATGAAAGTAGCAACTAGGAAAATAAACCAAACCTGATTAAAATAATGGGTATTGAAAGTAAATCAGTACAACTTTACATTCCTCCTCCTACAAACTAAGATTCATTTGAAATTTTTTTATGTTATAAACAATATTACAACAACATGGTAGATATCAATCAACCTGCGTAGATGCTATTTTTGACGATTTCAGTTTCCCTATCGTCAAATTCCCATATTTATGTAGCAATATGTCATCATCACCTGCATATGGTTTATGTCTCTCCACTTATTCGATACACAAGATCTTGTTCTGCGTATGATCAGATTTTGATTCGAGGCAGGCTACTTTCAAACAAGTTGTTGTTGCAGAGGTTTTAACAGTCACGTTTTCAAAAAGGCAGCATTTCGCAAATTCTATGGTTATAATGATTTAGTTTGCCAGTATGGCCAGCCATTGGGTCAAATGCTGTCTGATGTGTTTCATAGCAATTGTTAAGCAGTTTTCCATACACTGATTTCATTATGGATTACTCCGTTTACCTGATCAAGAGCATGGGTGTACGATCTACAGGGGATGCTTAGTCCCACTAGGCACCTGGGTACGGATTACTCCGTTTACCTGATGAAGATAACGTGCTCATGGCGGGTGTGACCAATCTATAGGGGATGCTTACTCCTCCTAGACACCTGATCCCACATCTGGTGTCCGAGGGTTCGTGTTTGTCCAACTCTTGTTTTTTTGTATTCTATTTGGGACTTCCAATATTGATCACTGTTGGTTATCTTTGCCTTTATATCTTCATGAAAAGCAAATAATACAAAGATATATATAACCAATATATTCATACGAATAAATAATTCCAATTTCCTTTATTACGATGGTTTTGATTGGATCGAAACGAGAATTTACACATCGATAAATCCGAAAACATGACGTCACAATACGCGCATGAAAACAAGCGACTTACGCACGGAACTATTCAAATTTTTTAAAACTGTTCATACATTGAACAAATTGGAATTATAAGAATTAAACATTCGTTTTGAAGAATTTATCGATGTGTAAACTCTGGACATTTTACTCACAAACTCAATTTAAAAGTGCGTCTCACTTTAATTTAGTTTGTGAGGAAAATGTCCAGAGTAGAAATCTATAATGAAAACACACACATAATGTCACATATGCACCAAACAGTTCAACACATCATTTTAATGGAACCGTTCAACAGATCAGGTTCCTTGCATACCCCTGACTGTGTTTGTTTTGTAGGAACCTCCTATCACTGATTTCCATCATATAATACTTACAAACATGATCTTTCTTCACTACTGGTTTTTGGGTGGCCTGCTGGCGCTCAGAAAAATTCAGATGTCTCTCGATATAACCTTCAATAACTCCTTCCGTATAGGGTTCTGGCATAGGATGCTTTATACCCTTGGTATTCAAAGATTTAAGCGTACCATTACATTTCAATCATACATAAATCTTCCCACTTCATTAGGACGTCAACACGACACAATCACAATTGTCTCTGAAATACACCTCCCCACTCATTAGTTGATTGATATTATTATATGTTTTACGTCTTACCGAGAATATTTCAGTCATATGAAGACATCACCATTGCCGGTGAAGGGTTGCAAAATTAGCCTATATTTCGGCACTCAGGGCCTTTAGCAGGGAGGTATCTTTATCGTGCCACACCTGCTGTGACACGGGGCCTCGGTTTTGCGTTTTCATCCGAATGACCGCCATTCAGTCGCCTCTTACGACACGCAAGGGGATGCTGAGACCTTTTCTAACCCGGATCCCCACGACCCACCCATTCACAGGAAGTCACCACCATGTTCTATATTCGATGTTGCATTCTCAGTATGAGAACCAAAGAATTATACGCCCCGAAAAGCCAAAAACAAAAGGGAGTTTAGAAGTTAACAAAACTTGGAAATCATTAAATCTTAAATTTTGGTAGGCATTTGAGAAAGATGGCATTCCAAATATACCAGAATCCCCCTGATATTTATTTTACCTTTGCTCTTGGTAATCTTTTGTGTAATTTCTGTATGGTTTGTGTTTTATTAGGGGTGAAAGTTTCAAAGATCATTTTGAGTTGCCATAATATTATACAAATTTAATGACAAGGTGGGGGCTAGACAATTCTTGGCCAATTCCCTCGACACATGTGTTGAGGAGAAAGCAAACTTGTCCCCCCCCCCAGAAACCAGACTCATTAGAATCATTTTGATTTTTATACCTGTACATGTATAACAATAAACTCTATATAAAGTTGTACATTGGTGTGATATGGGTGAATAAATACTGACATTTGAAATGTACATTTTGACTTTTGAAATACATGTGTCTATATTGTATGATCTGAGGCCTGGGGATGATTATAGGTACATTTTCAGCTCACCTGGGTTAACTCGTGTGATTTGCAATTGGTCTTCGTCCATCGTCGTGTGTCGCCTGCTAACATTTGAACATTTTTAACTTCTTGATAGCTACCATTCCCATTCTCTTCAAATTTGATATGAAGCATTTGAGGACAAAGGGAACTTAAACTGTGTAATGTCAGGATTCTTGCACCACCTTGGGTCTTATGGGTTGGGCAAAATATTGGCCAATTTTCTAAAATCCTTTTCTCTAATACCACACGTGTAAAATAAACCAAACTGAATGCATAGTGATCTAGAGCAGGAAGGCCTTCACCAAAATTGTTAATTTCATACTTCTAGGGTGGGATCAAACTTTTTTTTAATAGTATATCTGTATATGTATGTAAAACATTTTAATACTATTGACATTAGATTGAAACTAGAATGAACATGTAGCCTTTTACCTATATCGTAAATTTGATGACCCCAGGGGTAGAGGCTTTGGTATCAGAGTGGAATCAAATGGTCAGTGATTAAATATGTCAACAATTGAAGATTTTTCTGCTTCTTTGTGATCACTATTATTCCAATTCTTCTCAGATTTACTATAGGGCATATTTGGGACAAGAAGGCATAAATTGTAAAATTAGGAACCCTCGCAACTGTGGGGCCTTAAGAACAAAAAAAAAATAGCAACACCCTCCCCCAAATCTTGCCTACTCACATAAATCCATGATTATGATGCCCATGAAGCTCTCTACATAACTTGTGAAGTTAATAGGCCCAGGATTAGGATTCAGGCCTAAGGATGTGGCCGATAGGAACATACAGTAAAGATATATCATAGCAGAAAATCTCCTCTACTTCCAAATGTATTTGAGAAGACTAAATACATATCTATTATATCCATGAAATCCTCTAACTGATTGTGAAATTCAGTAATCCATGGTCTTGGAATCAGGTCCTAAAGTGGGGACAATATAGCCATACATTGAAAGTGTATAAAATCTTCAAAAATCTTTTCTTTTTCCATATATAATGTTTTGAGCAAATATGTGTTTTGGCCTCCCATTCCTGGAACATTTTCCTCGATTTGCGAATATTTTGGTGAAGAGCTCTCACCCGCGCGCCCAATACTCCATGACGATGTGGAGCGTTGGCAGGGTCTCCACCACTTCAGTACAGGGGCATGATGTTCGGATGGTGGTCGTTCCATACTGTGGAGAATTTCCCGAGAATATAAAAAGTGCGCTGCGATCTTTCGTCTAACTTTGTTTTTATACTAGGATCTCTTATTGCAACTTTTTCTGCAAAGACAGATATATACGAAGAGTTATCTAAACCGTACTTCAAATTACAAGTTACCATGCCTTAAATTAGAATGGGTAAAATTCTCAGCACTATCTTCATGACTTTTTCCTTGAAGACCTTAATCAAAGAGGATTAATTACATCATCAAAGCTAGCCCCTTCAGAACTTCATCAACATATCAGTTCAATATAATTCCCTTGTCCTTTTACATCTCATCATCTAGACCAGTAAGTGCGTTAGCTCGAAGGCGTTATAACTTGAAGCACTGGGACAAAGGCTAGACTGATAAATGCGTAGATTGCCAGTTCGAATTCCTGCCAGGGATTCTTTTTTTTTTCAGACGTTATAATGTGGTGTGAAATTATTGCTACATGTCCGCAATCTCGTTATCTCGAACCTTAATGGGGACCAGAAAAAAAATCTCGAGATATCCTTGAATTCGATGATATCAGAGCGTAAACAATACCTAAGAAAAGTGGTTGACCTCCACATATCAGTTCGACATAACCTGGTATCGGATATCAGGGTTGAGATTTTGAAGTTCAGACTGCTATGTCATAATGGCAAAATTGTCGCAAGCTAGTCCTCAATTTTTCGAAAGTGTTTACTGAATTTATAACAATAGCTAATTGTAATGTACTAGTCAGAGTGACGATGAAATATCTTACAAATCAACAACAATATTTCTAGAATTATATCGAAATCTATTTCCATTCTCCATTATGGCTGAATACTATAGTTGATCGGGGCTGATTGAGTAACTCATTACATGTGTCTCTGATTCATACTTAATGCAGCCTCCCACTCAGGCAAAAATTCAGAAGCAACTTCAGGTGTTTTCCAAGTTACCTTAATGTTGGTCCTCTGGTGTGACCGTTTAGCTGTTGGTCACGTACTCATCGAGATGATACAGAAATCACCCTATTCGTAGGTGCGACTCCAATTATGCAGCAACATCTGTATTTATTGTTAGTATGTACAAATTAGATTTTCAAATTTTTCCCCTGGAGATCTGCGCATTGCTCTTATTATCATGTCTGCTGCTTTGCAAAGACTTTGATATATTTACGAAGCAAATAAGACGTACCATGCCTACATATAATATCAATTTTGAAACTTCTTTTAGCCTTAAATTTCAGGCTTGACAACTGGCCTAGACTGAACTGGGGTGTATTGTAATTCAGCAAATGTGCCATAGATCTTTTTTTTGAAAAGTTTATGAAAAACGCCTTAATTTTTAAATTTGTGAAAATCAATTGACCAAGGATCAAAAGAGATGTACATGAATATTTTGCTAAAAATATGCGTTCTCAAAAATTAGATCTCCTAAAGCCATTATGATGGTGCACTTTGAATGCTCTTAGTATTATAAAGTTTTGCATTCTCGGAAACTCAATTACGTAAATATGTGTTTGGTGTTAACCACAAACCTAATATCGTCTAATTCCGTTATTACTAATGTTATTATGTGAACATGATTTTTCTGGGCGAACAATTTTTCTTTTTCTCAGGGGTTGTGTCAAAGATGGATAGAAATTAAGATCGAACGAGAGACGAGACGGGAGAGAGAGAGAGAGATGAGAATCGAAGGAGCAGAGAGAGACGAAGAGAAAAGAGGAGGATTACACATTGTTGTAGTGAGCATAGATGTATTGACTTAACGTACTCAAAGCTCAAAGCATATTTTCTGGTTTTGTTTGTTCAAAAGTTGTGCGCATATTGTGAACCACAATAACATAACTAGATTTCAAATTTTTTTATTGAGTGATTACATTTAACTATTGGCACCACATGATCCTGAATAATTCTGACTCAGAAATTGAGATTTTTGACAATTTACACATCAATTTGATGCTATATATTGTACTCATCATACGAAACCTCACCCGTGTACGGTCTGCACTTTTATGCTGCAACGTAATGGTCAATTATGTGCCAACCGACCGGGGTTGTCCAACGATGTATAATGTAAATTAAAAAATCAGTATTGCATATGAAACATTTACATTTCTTTCTGCTGATTTGATCTCTCGACATGGAAATTGAATTTCACATTTGATAACAGGAATTTCCTAATTTGAGATATTCTCGAGTGACACAATTAATTGCTTCCATGATCAACCTTTGTCATTTCTTTAAACACTTTGTTGAGAACGATACCCAACTGCAAGCCGCATCAAAATATGTTAGCAGCTTGTGAATAAATATTTATACCAAACCTCCAAAAGATTAATTATACAGTTGCAAATTTTAGATCTGCTATATAATTTCTGTACTAATTATACAGCAAATACAAAAACCGTAAATGATCACTGGTAATATTCTCATTGATACCAAAAATTATCTGCGCTGTTTTTATTGTGATCAATTATTCAAACCACCCACCTTCACAGTTGACGCGTAAAACGCGAGATAGATTTCGATCAGATTTGCTGACTTAGCCGTACCAGTCAAGCTTCCATGGCCTGTGGTAGTATGTATTTCCGAGTTGAACTGAGCTCATTTAACAATCCCAGTAACTTGTATCATTTTAGCACTTCTCCTTGGGAGTCTATTAGAACCTTCATTTCGCAGTTTAATCTGTTGGCTTAACCCTCTAAGCTAACTCCTGCCGGGAAATCTGCAGAAATCCATTTACAATGGGGATATATGTTGTCCACTGTGGAACAGTTTGAACATGCAGAAGTAAACTCATATCGTACATAAGACTGTGATATTACATCCCAAAAAAAATATTCTTTAGATTTGATATCCACAAGTTTTTTCAACAATAACTGAATTACTTCCGTAATACAAGAAATCCTACAAGTATGTGCTAGACCGTAATTTCTATCAATGCACAAACTACCAGCAAAATTAGTAAACATGCAAATAGTCAATCATTGCAAAAAACTGGCCACACAAAAATTCTATGAAACATGGAAATTTAACGACCTAGATTATATACAGAAAGAGCATCAGATATTTTGTTCATTGACAGTGTAAATTGTTAATTTGTTGTCAGGTTAACATTGACACAATATTCCTGCTAAGTTGCCAGTGTTCTGTCTACTGGTCAACTGCCTTCAACAGTTATTCAAATATCTGCCAACTTAATTACCTAGAGCGAACTTCTTTATAATAAAACAATAAATTGAACAACTTTCAATTTTGTTTGTGATGTTATCAAGGTTATTTATAAGTCAATTATAGGAATTCACAATACCAATTGCTTTAAACTTAGAAAAGAAAATCCAAGGTAAATGTTAAAAGCATATATTTGTACATCTTCCATGATTTTATATATCTACAACTTGACTCTGTTCTTAATCTTTTTATTGTACTATTCAGAACTGTCTATTACTAACATGGTAATTGTCAATAAAGTTAATCTTAGCATACAATTCTCCTCAAACTGCAGAAGTCCAATCAATCCATGCTTTTAAGTTTGAATAAAACTCAGCCGTTGCGTTGATAATAGCTATGCTGAACAACAAAAGTCGTTCTTCGAGTTGCGATACTCTCATGTCGGCCACACAGGCACGCCCTTTTCAGACTTGTTTCTACATAGAATGTCAAAAATTAATACCCCCCACGTATTCCATCCGCCATCACTCACTACATTTGTAGTCTTTGGGCCCCCTAGAGCAAGCCAAATCCCACTTATTACCTGCCCTAATACTAGTTGTTTTGTCTTAAGGTGCTTTTGACTGATGTATCGCTCATTCGATGGACCCTTAACGCTAAATTGTGTGTACAGCGGCCGACCGCTCAAAACTGACTCCTCCACAATTAGACTCGTCCGTCGTAGGTTTGCACGTACCTCCGCCGAGAATGCCATTACCACACTCTCTCAGGGGACTATGATCGCTTCGATCGCATTACCCAATTTGAAAAAATATTTTCCAAAGTTGCCAACCATTGGATTATTGTAACATATATGACCTATTAATCCCATCTCTCTCTCATACCCGCTAATCCGACACACCGCGATCTGCCTCTCACCTAACGCCACTAGAATAATTGAGTAATCTACCTTGAATCCTCTTAGCCAACTCCTCTACCCTCCCATAAGTTTTGCCTTTGATCACTTCAAGACAAGATGAGAAGCAGTTCATACTCTCAAGCTTGGGAAAATGGTAATTTTGTCCTGCATCGCGAGCACAACTGATGCTCGCATGCCCCAAGAGCATTTATAGTTTCAAGACCAGCCAAGTGTCGTTCGTTTGCAGGGCTTGCTAATATTGTCATTTATCATCAGACATTGCTGACAGCGTCTTGCGGTAGTCTGGCGATGTGAAAACAACCAAGTTCACTAAGATACTTGGTACAACAACTTTTTTGCATTCAATGGATCATTTTCGTTCTGTTGATAAGTGTCATGGTCATATCAATCACCAGTGACCGATATATAAACTACTGCTCACGGATCTCCCCACAGGTGCCGCGAGCATTCAGTGTGTCGCCATAGGACGCTAAAATCTCCTGCCAGTGATATTCAATATATATATATATGTAATCTTCTTAGCGTTGTGCTGTGTATGGGCCACATTGTAAAAATACTCGTTCATGTCTGTACTGTAAGTCCCTGCACACTTGTGTGTGTGTAAGCTTATACGTGTTAACTATCATCAGTCTCTCTATATCTATATATATATAGTGGTATATACTTCTCTCCCACTCACTCTAAGTGTATTTCTTTTTCGACGCCTCCATATTAACTACTCCTCTCTCGAATAAAGACATGCATCACATTTTATAGGCGGCATTCTTCCAGCCGGTACCATTGTCCCGCTATGTAACTGCGGTGGTCTTCCCTGTCTCTCTCTACCTCTTTATCTACACCCACCTCCACCGATGCACAATGAACCTCACTTATGCCAACTTCATTCTCAAAATTACTTCTCCCTTCCTTCATACGAGCGCACCCTAGCTCCAGTAATGTAGCAATCTCTCTCTCTATCTCTCATCGTGCTCCGTGTCCCCCAGTCTGCTCTCCCTGTTGGTTGTTAGAGAGAGATGCCTGCTAACTTCACTGCACTGTAGTTGGCCTCTAAGGACATTAATTTTGCAAATGCAATGATAGCTGATAATTATCATCCGTATTTCGAACCATAGAAGTCACCCAATTATGACAATGATGAGATCCCCTATAACAGATTGGCAATTTATTATGCCCTAGACAGATTTTGATCAAGACTGTACAGCTGTTTAGATCCGTGATCAGAGAATACATCTTAAGAAAGAGTAAGCCGGTCACTTGTGAATTTGTTAATAGGCCTATTTGAATCACGCTAACCATCACATGCCTATTTTACATTATGACCACATACACAGTCCCTTGTTAAGAACATCAAATAAATGAGTTATCATGTGGAGTGCTTCCAGCACAACTTGAATACTGCCCACTGTGGGGTAAAAGGTGACAAATTTATGTGTGCTGTCTGGTTTGTACATGAATTTATAACAGAACGAATATGATCACCTGAACAAAAACAAGTTGTCTTGACCAAGTAATCTTGAGCGACTTCGTATTTTCACAATCCAGAACTATACTCACGCAAGACGCCTGTCAACATTGTCCTTGATTAATAAATACAGCCCACTACCAGGCTATTAAAAATAGCTTTGGCAGATCATCATCATTTGCCTCTTCTGCGAAACCATCCATTTCTTCCATTGAAAGTATGAATCTGTTCTCATCTTTCTTGAATTGAGATCAAAGCAAGAATCGGGGGTACGAACTGTGAAGGATACTTTCTCATTTCTATGGTTCAGCTATAGCTACCCTATTCCGCTTATAGATGAAAATGTCATATATTTAACATATCCGTAATGTTTGCTTTTGATATTTTTACAATATTGTTAATATAGTCATTGTATGGTACCTTTAGGTGTAGGCATTTGGTTCGTACAGGAAGCGTCATGAGGGTTGAGTTCCAGCCTTAGCTGCCATATGCCTAGCACCATAGTTACTATATACATCTAACCTAAGACAAGAAATATGTTTACGATAGTGATTGCTCATTTTGCCAACCGCACTCATACATTCAGCAGAGATCGAGACATCGTGACAAAGGTATTAATTTTGACATCTAGTGTAGACAAGGTCTGAAAAGGGCCTGCAACTTACTCCACACTCGAAAAAACTTTTGTCACTACTTCAACAGGCAGTATTCTCTCTTAAACTAAAAGCATAGGTTTGACTCTCTGTATAATGTGTATCCTAAGATATACTTTCATTGAAACATTACCATGTGTGACTATACAGTGTCATGCAATCGTCAATAACATAAATTACAAACAGATCAATGGTAGATAATATAAAACAACTGAAGGATGTACAAATATATCTTTTAAAACTTTTACTCTTGATTTTCTTTTTCTTAATATTAAGCAACTTGATTATTTGTGAATTCACTATAATGGATCTTCTAACCTAACCTTCTGAAACATCACAAACAAATTATACAGTTGTCATTTATTGTTTCTATTAGTTAAGAGATTCCTGTATGCGTAATTAACCGTGAGAATATTCTTGAGAACTAACTGTTGAACAGTTGCACACTATACAGAAACTCGGCATACTAGCCAGAATATTTATGTCAATGCTAACCTGACAACAAGATTAAAAATTTCACTGCTCAATTCTGAACAAATATCTGATGTCTCTCTCTGTAAGTAACTTAGGTCTTAAATTCATGTATTCATAGAATTTTTGTGTGTCCAGTGTTTTTGCAATTGACTTGACTATTGCCTGTTTATCATTTTCTGCTAGTTAGTGCATTGATAGAATTACAGTCTAGCACATTACTGCTAGAATTTCTTGCTTATTACGGACAGTACTCGATTGTAGAAAAAAACTTAGTGGAAATCAATTATCATAACAGAATATTTTTTTGGGGTGTAATATCATTTATTATATATGACATTTTACTTCTGCTATACGTAAACATGTTCACAGGTGGACACATATACCCAATGCAAAATGTAATTTTGTCTGCAGATTTTGCCCTGGCCAGATTTGTTAAGGCGTTTAACCAACAGATTAACTGGCGAAATAAGGTTCTAAATGACTCCCAAGGAGATCAGTGCCCTCATGAAATACAATTATTACGATGCAATTTGTCAAATGAGTCAGTTCACTCGAATAATACTACCACATGCAGATAGCTTTGACTGTAAAGTTAACACCAATTTGACGAAATCTATTCTCCTGTTTTACTGTCAACGTGAAGGGTGGGCTTTGTAATTGCCAATATTGAATCAACAATAAAAAACAGCCAGAAAAATTTTGGTATTCAAAATTGAGATATCCTACCAGTTATATGAGGTTTTCTGATATACTGGAATAATTAGTATTTAAATCTTATTATTAACAATTATAATTTGCATGCTTCTTATTACAATCCTTTTTGGAGGTTTTTGCGATACTAATAATATTTAACACAAGCGCTTATACATGTTTTGATGGCACTGTGTGTTGGGATACTCTTTTTTCAACAGTTGTTTTAAAAATGACAAAGGTTTGATATGAAGCCCAAATTAATTGTCACTCGAAATATCAACAATTAGGAATTCGTTATCAATTGAAATTCAATTTCCATGTCGAGAGAGTCAAATTACAGAAAAAATTTAAAATGTCATAGTGGGAGATACTGATTTTATAATTTACATCGATGAACATCGTTGGAAACCACGGTCGGTTAGCAGACACTAAGTTTGACCATACGTTGCCCCCCACCTAAAAGTGCAACCGACCGTGGTTTCCGATGATGCTACAAGTATATAGCAGTCACAAATTTGATTTGAACCATTGTCAAAAATCTCAATTTCTGAGTCAGCAATTATGCAGGATCATGTGTGCCATATTAAATGTTATAACACTCAAACCAAAACAATTTTGAAATCTAGTACTCATTTATTGTGGTTCCAACATAATGGCGACACACTTTGAAAACAAAAACCAGAAAATGCTTGACTCTTGAATGTTGAGTTATCCAACAGTAATCTACTGCCCTCACTTACAAGCCCCATGGTGTAGTCTCTCCTCTCTTCTACTCCTCTCTCCTCTACTCTCTCTCTATCCTCTCGTCTCTCTTCTCCTCTCTATCTCTCCCTCTACTCTCTCTCTCTAAATTCTATACTCTTTGACCAACCCTGAAAAAATTGTTCCCCAGAAAAAACAGTTCACATAATTAAATTAGTAAAACCTGGTCCAAATTAGACATTTAGAGATTCTTTGATTGAAACCAAACACCACATTACGTTTAATGAAGTTTCCCGAAATGCAAACTTTATAACTATAAGCATTTCAATGCCCCCAACCATATAATGGCCTTTATGGAGATCTAACTTTTGAGACCATTTGTATTAACGAAAAATAATTACATCTGATTTTGATCATTTGGTATAGTTGATTTTCACAAATTAAAATAGCGTTTTTCATAAACTTTTCAAAAAAATCAGTAATTGCCAATATTTGCTTGAATTACATACACCCCAGATGTGCTATGAGGCCAGTGTTGTCACAGCTGAAATTAAGCTGACAGAGTTTCAAAAATTTGAGCATATCATTATATGTAGGCAATGTACGTCTTAATTTGTGCACTTCGTTAAATATGATCAACATCCTTTGCAAACAGCCAGATCGTGGATAATTAAGAGCCATGCCAGAATCTTCCAGATGGGAAAATTTTAGGATAAAACTAATTTGTAAACTAACAGATAAATATCAGATGTTTGCTGCCAGCCTTGAGCTCATAACTGAATAGCGGTGATTATGCTGTCAATCATTCGCATTGAGTACGTGGACAACGTATAGATGGTACCGACCCACCCCAGAGGATGCCAACATTAGTAAACGTTGGAAACATGCGATAGTGCTCTTCTTGAATTATTCCTGAGTGCGGATCTGATTTAATGAATCAGAAGACATGAATAGTTACTCAATAGCCCCGATCAACTTTATAGTATTCAGATTAATGGAGAATGAATAGATTTGCAGATAATTCTAGAATATTTCTTGATTTGTAGATATTTCATCCGCACTGACTTAGTAATCAATTGCATTGTTAAGTAATTCAGTAACACTTTGAAATGGGGACTACTTGCCACATTTTGCCATTATGACATACAGTTGAGGGGGGGGGGGGGGTACTTCAAATCAAACCCTGATATCTCGAAACCGACTCGGTTATGATCGAACTGATTTTGGCAGGTCCAACACCTATTTCTTAGTTATTTTTACCCTCGAGGTATCTCGAAATTCACGCGATATCTCGAATTTTTCTTGGTCCCATTAAGTTGAGATAACGAGATTCGACTGTTACATATATTCACACCAGCACATTCTATAATCAATCTGAAAAAGAAAAAGCTCACTGCAAGGATTCGAACTGGCAAATCTACAATTTTCATCAGTCTACCCTCTCTTGCATCATCTCAAGTTAAAGCTTTGAATGCCAACATACTGTCTAGATGATGAGATGCTAAAGGACAGCGTATATTGAACTGATATTTATAGAAGTCTGAACGCTACTTTGATGATGTAACTTATCCTTTTGATTAAGGTTTCAAGGAAAAAGCTCAGATAGTCTGAGAATTTTACCATTCTAATATTTAAGCTGTATACTTGTAATTAAGTACGGTTGTTTAAATAACCTCTTCGTATCATATCTGTCTTTTGCAGAAAAAGTCTTGCCAATAAGATCCTAGATAAAACACAAAGTTAGACCAGAAGACGCCATGCGATTTTATCTCGAGGAAATCTCCAGTATGCGAAAACGTACTCACATCCGACTCGATCCGCCTGTACGAAGATGGTTGGGAGACCGCTGCAAAGCTCCACATCGTCATTGGAGGTATTGCCTGGAGTGGAGAGCTCCTTCACCAAAAATTTCTAACGAGCGGCAAAATTTCCAGAATCGGAGGCAAAGAGCATACTTTCGAGCAGTCAACACGATAATAGCCACGGTCCTGCTTATACAACTCCAGCACAACGCATTGGTTCATAAGGTCTCGGCAGTCTAAGTTATAATACGCCTCCTCCCTTACAAGAGCCAACTAAATTGCCTACTGGACTAGTAATAATTTACTGAAGATTTGATGACCATACCATGTGGAAGCTTATCTGTTGGAACACAATTCAACAAAATAATCCCGCAAGTTACCATGAAATTTCTTTTCAGTTTGATCCTCTCATCCCATAACAAATAACAACCGCGCTAGCATGTCTATCGTAACGTACAGGATTAATCGTCGGCGTAATAACTGAGTTTACAATATCTGAAGGCATTGATCTCACCAGTGCTAGTCACATCCAAGACGCAGTTTATGGGATGGATTCTCTCATGGCATCGGCTGGACCCTAATGCGCTTAGCAGCCTCGGACTTTCAATCGAGAGGTATGGGAGTTCGAATCCTGGCTGTGGCAGGCCTACGTTGTGTCCTGGGAATAGGCCCACCTATTACATGAATTTCCTCACTCCACCCAAGCTATGCTTAAAAACGGGCTACCGGTATAGACAGTGAAAGATATTTGTAGAATGCTAGTATTTCCTCGTCCTAGAGCCCCTACATAAGGTGGCCAATAGGTACAGTTTTAGTTCATTTGTTTGCGTTTACAGGACCAGTATTAGTTAAGCTTTAATCTGACAGTTAACGTATAGTTAACAACTGTTCTATATGAATAGTAATTGGGAAGTTACGGCTCATTAGAAGTTAACTAAACGTTCATGCAATCTGGGTCCGTATCCTTTTTTCAAGAGAATTGTAAAAAGAAAAAAAATTATTTTGAAAATTAAACTTGCCCCGCAATTGATGCATAAGCAATTAGGTTTTTTTTATGCCCCCGTTTGAAGAAGAGGCGGGCCATCTTGTGTTGCCTATGGCTGTCGGTCTGTTGGTCGTGGACCATGTGGTTGTCCGGCCTCAATATCCTTCGTGACCCATTACTTGCCCCTCGATAGAACCAAACTGGCAACGCGGGTTCCTTCTTAGAAAGTAATTATCCCTATGAATCTTCAGCGGCACAGGTCATAAGGTCGAAGGTCAAAATTGCTGATCTAAACCCCATTGTGTTGTCCGCCCTCAACATCTTTTGACTCCTCTGTTACTATAGATACAACCAAACTATGGCACCAGGGGTTGCCTTCTTAGAAAGTCATGGCTCTACCTATAACTTCAGGTCCTAATGTCAAGAGTCAAGGTCAAAACCACTGCGATCTTAACTCATGTGTTGTGTTGTCTGCATAATATCTTTTGACCTATTGCTTTGTAACAACTGCAACTTGCAATGGGTTTGCTCTTGGGCAGTCAGAATGACCCTATTGACTTTCAGGTCCCACAGAGTCAAAGGTCAAGGTCAAATTCAAATTTGCTGGGTCTTATACTCCATGGGTTGTAGTTGTTGTCCCACCTAGATTATCTTCTTTGAATCCTTTGCCTTTGATAACCAACTAAACCTTAAATCGCCACACTGGGCTGTTCTTAGAGAGATTGCATGTGCCTATTGATTTTCAGGTCACATGGTGAAGGTCAAGTGCTCAGAACCCAGATCCTTACTAAACCCATGTGGTTATGCCGCACCTCCATATATTTTTGATCCCTGATAACATTACGCAAACTTGGTAACAGCAGACTTGTCCTTAGATATGCTAGATGATCCCTATGTGATTTTTATGATCACCCATAGGTCAAATGGTCACAGTCAAACTGCTGGTCTTAACCTCATATGTGCTTGTTCCACTCAATACTCTTTTGACTTCTTGGCGTTCGATTACACAAATCAAATATGGCTTACTGGCGGTTCCTTAGAGAGTAAGATCATCTTTATTGACTTTCTACAGGTTCAGTGTCAAACTGCTAAAGATATTTTTTTTTTTGGTCTCAAAGCGTTTTTCTACACTGAACATAATCTATCGTAATATGAGATGAAATCGTCTTTTGACCATTATTATGTGATTATAGTGATTAGTATCTTGCCATGTACAAAGTACCCAATTATCATCAATACCCTTGAACAGGAATAGCCATTTTTCATATTTGCACTCATTGAGGGGGGGGGGGGGGCGGGCCCACTTGTTTTTAGCTGAATACATACTTTCTATGCTATTAATCACACAAATAACACCAGCTTAAGGATATGCCATTATTATAAACATGGTACTTAACACCTTCATCAAAAAATTAATCAACCAGACTTTATGATAGATCATCAATTATTCAAGAAGGTCGTTAGTACGGTTCACAACACTACATTTGTTCCCAACTATTTTCATCCAAACACCGATTACCGATAGCACCCATTCGATTGAACTAATTATCAATTTACACCGCCACTTACCATTATTGCTCCAGACACGTACCTCCCACACATCAGGCCACCCTATAAATACCATCAAAAATGTCATTTGCACTCAGTATGACTCACATGACTTTCCCTGGCAATGACCGCAGATACTTGACTTACTGACTGGACGGCCAATATTTATAAGCTGCTACAGAACAATTACACCACTGAAATCCTTCTCCTTTAATATTTTATTCCAATAAGAACACACAAAATTAATTAACAACTTTGCTTTTTTCCCTATTAAAATCGGATACAACTGGTTACATCATCTAATCTCGGCATATTATGCGCGGTGGCCACGTCCTTCACTTGGTGTTAGGCAGTATAAGACTTATCTGCACTGCCCGGGAGAGAACACACTCACACCCACTACAAATGACCGCTGCTCAACGTCCTAAATATAAACCAACATACCCAAACAGATCTGTCTTTGTTTTTATCTACTTGTATCTTACCGTCCAGTAGAAGCTATAAATACCTCCTTCATGACTTGTCTCTTCACATTATCATTTTGCATAAGACTAAGCGCAACAACGTTGAATTCTTGACATGCATCACTGACTGTCACAATAACAAAAATACCTAGAGCCAGATCATAACAGCGGTATTCGAATGATAAGATCACTGCTACAATCATCATGAAAGTATTCGATTGGGATTATTTACGAATTCGCTTCAACTTCTTCTCCTATGCGCGTTAGCGACCTCTAAGATACAATGTAAAACAACAAAAACTCAAATCGCCACAACAATTTTTAAACCTTGCACTATTCTAACACACAATAAATGAAGGTCCATAAATCAATGAAAATCAATGCCCAAGCCAATCAATAATGTTAGATTCAAATCATACAACAGTGTTCACGACCCATAAACATATTTACAGCAATTTAACACTGCTATACATAGAATGGAAATATATATACAAGTGCATCCGATCATTAGGCATTGTCTGCTACTATCCTGCATCACTTATCCCAGATAATGTTCTCACATTTTTGGAGGCTACGATGCATCACATATTGCAAACAATACTTGGCCAATGGCTCAACTAGCGAAATTCACTGACTGTCCTCCCGTGATCATGCACCATCTATCCCTAATTAGCGATGCTAGCTGCATCGGAAACTCAAGCACCGTCATATCAGATAATTCCTAGATCCGTACTATCTAGAATTACCTATACATCAGACAATTACACACGCACACCCCCTAAGCGGCCACCAAACTAATCTAATGTAAAAACACTTGATCTCTAATAACTGAGTCCCACAATTACCCTAGACATGTAGCCCTGACCACAGCTCTAGTCGGCTTATGGCATACTGACTCAACTTTCATGCAAAGCACCTGAGACATACTCATCATACATGTCTGCCCAAAACAGATTACCACAGAATGCATCACAAGTACTATAGACCTCCATATTCTCACTTCATTGAGCCTACACGTGTTAGCCGTTCACTAACTGCGTACATGAATCAGCTGCCCTGGCCCGCTATCTATTGCGCGTGTGTTCGAACCAAAGGTCCTTGGTGCGTGATGCTCTAGATTGGACTCATTCCAATGGCAGTCGGGCTTAACTTGAAATTAAGCATTTTTCCAACTTTACAGCACATAGGAGTTAGTATTAATATTGATAAATATAGCTTGCGTGATATAGATACATGCATAGGCAAGTCCGTGATGCATCCTCTAACCTGACGTGCATTTGACCTGTACACCGTATAGGACAACCAGTGCTCTAGGCTTTATGTTGCGTGATCTCGGGATACAGCTGATAGTTGCTGAGTGGCAGGGAGCCAAATAGGAATGCGCTTGCCCGGATAATCCTGATCAGTGCGAAATTTCGAATGAGTTGGGCTGGGGTAGACAGGTGGGCATATACTTAACTTAGCCGTCTCGTAGGCTTCGCATGCAAGGTTTCACCAATGAAGTTGTGGTGGCTCATTTAGTGGGGAGACAAGTGGTAACTAAACTGAGTTAGTGGGCGTTAGGGATGGATATGAGATAACCATTCGCGGATTATTATATAGTAAAGAACTTTGATTGGCCTGCTTACCCTCTCTCGACCTTCGATTCCTCCAATCTAATTGCGATTGAAGATTTTGTCACGAACTCATAGGAAGTGCCTGTAAAGAAATCAGCTGCACATTAATAGTAGCTCGCCAAAAATTTAATCAACGTTGCATTTTTGTGATTTTGCTTTGTTGTTCAAATGTATTTGTAGTATGTCGTTCCAGAAACAAGAGTGAAACACATCATGACCCTATGAACGATGACAATAATGAAATTGAATCATCACTAATCTTACAGTTAGTATATTTTCCTATGACCTACTAGCGTATGATGATATGTCTCGTAAGATAAATTCCGGTTGGAGGCGCCATCACATTCCGTTATTTAAGGTGAGGAGAGTCTTGTGGGATATAATATATCGATACCTGAACAAATACATATTTAATTTCATTTAAAAAATCGCATTATGGTGAAGTCACTCTAATTCGTTTTCTCTACCTTCCAATAACAAATTGAAGTGTATTGGTTATGTCTACAAATCGGTGATTGCTGGTCGTCACATAGAATTTGAGAGATGTACATTTACAACTGCTAAAGTTAATGATTTGATGGGTGGTTTGTATATATAACGAAAAATTTACTATTTCACCACCAGATATAATTAATGTTGCGCAAATAATATCTAGGATAAGTTAAGTTTCGGCAGCACCAGACTAAATTAATTGGCACAATAACAGATAAATTAAGTGGCAGCCACCAAAGATAAATGTAATTGGCACAATACACTAACTTAATAGTGGGTTCGGCCACAGATAAATTAATTGGAGATAAGGTGTCTCTGTGGTACTGAACTAATTTAAAAGTGAGGCCAGCGCACCAGAATAGAATTAATTGGCAAATACCGTAGTGAAATGTAAGTTGTCGGCAGCCCACCTCCTATGGTTTAGATATTAAGCAGGGTTGCCATAGGATTGGCCACTGCCAGTATAGTATAGTGTATGCACTGCAGATAAATAAGACATCAGCCAGCTACCAACTTGTGAGAGTGGGGTGTGGGGCCAACCATTAACATGGCGGGGTTAGCTGATCCTCAGCCCCATTAATTCCCCTCTTCTCACGCCTCCCATATGTAGCCTTTCAGGCCCTCATACATCTAGCCCTCAGGACCTGCGGTGGTGTGCGAATCGCCGGCGGGACGTTGTGTTCGGCCCTAGGCGCTAAATATGGCGGCCACTTCAGACTGATAATGCTATGCGATATGGATTTTGATTCAGATAATTATCTGTCGGTTGTGTATGGACCATTATATATAGTTCATCAAGCCGATAGTTGATCATTGTTTATCTATGCTGATTCAATATGCTTGGCCTCATAGTGTTTATGGCTGTATCGATATACCTAAGAATTAGAAAATCTAAATGCCCCGCAGATTTCATTTCCAGCCTCCCTTCAGAACTCGCTTGATTGTAAGGAATCCAAATGAACACCTGAATCAACTGATACCCTGTTTTTCCTATCTAACCCCCTTGTCACGATACTCAAATTTAAAGTGGTTCTCAAATAATTCCAATGTTTGAAGTAGCAATTCAAGTAGGAATATTTGCACATTTGGCCACCCCGAGGCTCTGGGCCATTTCATAGAATTAATATTTGCTTGTTTTCCTATTTATCAACCTTTTGGTCACAATCTTGCTTTGATGGTACTATATATATAAGCTACATCTGCTAATTTACCTTGCCTACTTTAACAACATATGAATTAAGCATACAATTCCATATTATCGCATATTTTTAGGTAAGTCCAAGACGATCCTTCCACCAAAAGACGCATATAGTAAAAGAGATCGCTTTCTAAAGCAGTTGTGTCCAACGTTCTCACTTAATTAGAAAATACCCCAATCCTTCGGGAATAATCTACATTATAGATGTATGGTTTACTGTGGCGCATGATATTAATCACCAATGAAAAGTAAATTCATTTTTAATAGCTAAAAGAATAGAGGCCAAGCGCGCGAAATAGGGGAGACGAGAGAGGGGAAACAGAGGAGCATAAATAGCGAAGGCAGTGGGGGAGAGGGCGGCGAGAGAGAGGAGAGCGGAAAACAGAGGGAGATAATTAGGAAAGGACAGTTGGGGCGGGCGGCGGGCGGGCGAAGAGGGACAGCGGACAACAGAGGCGAATAAAAATAGAAAGCGAGTGAGGGGGAGAGATGTGGGAGGGGCGGGGGTGTAAGTTGTAACTAGAGCCCCTAGATCGTCACGTCACCCACCCTAATGATACACTGATCAGAACAACTTAAACTAATATCAAAGAGATTATCTAACACTTGCCATCAGTGTAAGTCATGATTGTTATCAATCCACACCAATTTACTTTTCATAAGTTTCAATTGCCAACTGAGGCGAAAGTTGGCTCAGAAAAATAATATTGATCAAAAACTCTCGTTAATAAATGAAATAGATGGACTATTCCACACCCAACCTGATGAATTTAGTTACAACTGCTTATATTCCCAATATATATACAGAAGATATTAAGAAGATTTTATAATAAAGAACAGTGGATAAATTAGCTTTTGACTTATATTGAAGGATATATAAGAAAGTAAAAGATACAATTGAAGAGGTCTAGACTGACATACATGCTAAAATTTATCTTGGTAATAGCTTGTAGTAATTAGCTTTTTGCGATACTTTATAGAGTTAGCGGAACCATAGCCTGCAATAGTCCGCCCCTCCCTTTTTTTCTGGGGTGGCTGTTCAGTTCTTTTGTGAAACTTGCTTGAGTATAAGTTAGGATTCCCCAGATGTTTGAAGTAAAGTCTTAATTCATTTAACAAAGAGACGATGGGGTATAAGTAGTAAACTTTTACAAAAACGGAGGGAAGACCGTGGTCGATTACTTGCAATTATATATCAAGCGTGAAGACTAAGAGGTGAAAAGGAGGTTTTCAAGGTGTTGAGTACCTCGATGATAACTGTCAGTTTTAGCCGACTATCTTGGTGCCTCCTCTTCTACACAAACAGACCACGGCGCCATAAATGCGTACGCAATTTGGTTCCCCTCAAATTGGTGTATCAATACGGGTAGTGTTGACATAAAGTTATTACGTTATAGATTGTAATCCAATTCAGACAACGTTTGTGCCTCGCTACTCTCTCCTACCGAATATAAAATTGATCCCCAGACGCCGTCGACGTAGTTGTTTTTGCTAGAGAATTTAGATATTCAATCGAACTATTGATGTTCGCCGCATGTTAACCCATGAGCGAGTCCTTAATAACATTGTCTAATACTTCGCCTCGAGATTTTCTATTTTATGAGCATTGATTCGTTATTTTATTAGAAGATTGGCGTCGGACTCGGTCATAATAGCTACCCAACTACTGGCCGTCATTTAGACCATACAATTCCTCACAATCCAGCAGGGGGTGGTGTGTGGTAAAATCAGATTTTTAATAAATTGTGTATAAAAATGTTAGATTTATTTATTTTAATTCAAAATGTTGGGCCTTTCAAAACTGGTGTGCGCACATAAATGGAAAGCCAAAATTCAGCCGTTGTACTCACTACATAAATATAGTGCATATTGTTATATTACTTATTGATCCTGTCAAACGATACTCAATTGAAAATTAGCTGCGAGGTTTCAATCCATCTCGGTTTATTGATCTTCTCTAATCTTTCATATTTTCATCCTATAATATACCTATAGCAGAATATACAAGTACAGACTGTATATGTATTCAGATCGTGTATTTCATACGCGCGTCGTAGTGTCGGTTTAGCTGTATGGTTAGACTAGTGAAGGAATAGAATTGAATCGTTGTCTCATTTGTCCAGTGTGTCAGTCTTTCCTATCATATGAGTATAATTAAGCTAGCTCCCGATTATAAATTTGCAGCCTAAATATTGC
>CAJDSM010074482.1:0-13380 GCA_903981925.1 Ostrea lurida
GGGGGGGGCACTAACACGTTCTCGGTAAGAAACGGAAATTGTAATCAAATCCATCTAAATACGGTCAATACATTGTGGTGAATCCTTTAATCAATTTATCTTAGTTCTTTAACAAAATCTATTTCTCCATCACTTGCTAGGAATGTCTTTCTTTACATTGAAGGGAAAGCGGAAATGGCTTTGTAGACATGGCAACGGCGTACTTAAGTAGATTACGATATGTTTTACTAACAATGACTAAGCATGTTGCTTACAAGTTTTATGCAACGGAACTTAAGCATCTTACTTAGCTAAGAATGTGTTTAAGGTAAAATTCTTAGAATCTATAAGCATACAACTCCAGGTCCGTAGGACTTAATCATTTTAACGATAAAACAGTCTATCTAATTCTCAGTATGAAGCTTTTGGAGTAAATTTGTTCGACTGATTTCCATAGCTAATTTTTTCAAAACACATTTAGCTCTCCCTGGTTCAATGTTCTTCCTTATATTCTCTGATATTTTCTCCCCTTTGACTCCCACGATAATTTTTCTCATTGCCAATTCTACGACTTTTCAACAGTTTTGCCAATAACTTCCTTGTATTGACATGAAAGTTGGACGAACCGCCATGCAATTGTCGGATCCCGATCAGTGAACAGACTAATCAAAAGTTATAGCACCAAACAACCTAACTTTTCTCCACCGCATGAAAACGGATTGATGTTACCCTAGATTTTAAATAATCACTGGTTATTCAACTGAAGCACCTTGGCGCGAAAACAAGGAATCCTGTGAGGTCAATGCTCACTAAGTGATATCCCTCCGCCGCTCTAAACTTATTATTATTAATTATTATTATTTTATTTCATTTAATAAAGCGGGCAAAATTACATATAGTTTCTATCACGTGCTACAATGCTTGTGTCGCTAAAAAAACCATGGCTGATATAACCAAAAATATAAATCAAAATTAATGATAAAACAATGGAACACATTTAACATAAACATAGTGTAAGGACGACAGGGTGAGTAAAATTGTCTAAGACAGGATAAAGTGGCACACCAAAGATCTATCACTTGAATTCGTGCTTGAAACTTTTAAGACTTATGCGGGCATGATTCACGCTTGAACAAGAGTGTTGTTAGGTTTTTGCGGAATGCTCCAATGTTCTTCAAGCTCACGAAGTGTCAATGGGCAGTTCATATCCAGCAGTTGTGCACCTTAGTGTTTGTAAGGCCTCGTGCACGCGTTTCTTGTGGTTGATTTGCTTCACTACCAACTTTCCATTTGTCAGATGATTGATCTCAAGTCCTAATGGTGGCTGGTAAACAGGACATAGACTCTCTCATGTATGTTGGTGCTAAGAGTATGTAGTGACTTATGTATGGTTGTGCAGGCACTTTACAAACAGGCACACACGTGTGCCCCTAGCAGGCTAGCCAGTGTAGTTGGTTGAAGTACTTGGCGATATGTTTGTCATAGTAGCATTCTCTTGTAAGACAACGTGCGGGGCATTGTTCTGAGCCATGTGTATCGGCTGATTTGGGGCGATCGGTATATGCCAAGTAGTGAGGGCATTGTGGTAGTCAAGATGGGATATGACGCTTGCAATTGATGACCTTTGCAGGCACCTCGCTGGGTGAGATGGCGTTTTACCTTGGAGATTAAAGCTGTCATTATAACTGTACATGTACATAATTCCAGCTGTCAATATAGATGTACATAATTCCAAGTTCTCGGCAAACAGGAAGTAGCTAACTGATGAATCTGAAAATGTATCCCTAAATATACCATATTTACATAGCTTAAAGCTTCATGCAAAATATTAGTAGGCTGTGATATATACATGCACATGTAGTTGCTGTATATGAGCACTGTATGTAAAGGCAAAGATAACGAACAGTGATCAATCTCGTAAGTCCCAAATAGAATACAAAAACAAGAGTTGGGCAAACACGGACTCCTGGACACACCAGAGGTGGGATCAGGTACCTAGGATGAGTAAGCATCCCCTGTTGACCGGTCACACCCGCCGTGAGCCCATAGTCTTGATCAGGTAAACGAAGTAATCCGTAGTCAAATCAGTGTGTGAAAAACGGCTTAACAATGGCTATGAAACACACCAGACAGCATTTGACTCAATGGTAGGTCATATTGGTAAACTAAATCGTTATAACGACCATAGAATTTGCGAAATGCTGCCTTTAAATGTGACTGTTGAAACCCCTGCAACAACAAAGTGTAAGTAGCCTGCCTCGATTCAAAAACTGATCTTACGCAGAACAAGCCCTTGCGTATCGAATAAGCTGAGAGACATATGAGCAGTGTATATGAACAGTGGCGGATCCAGGATTTGTCGAAAGGGAGGCGTACTTTGAAAAAGGGCCCCCTTTCAAATCCGCCTGTGATGAACAACGTCAAGTTCTCGGCAAACAGGAAGTAGATGTCTGATAGATCTGAAAATACATCCGACAATACATCTCATCCATATAAAGCAGTGTACAAAATGTTAAGTAGCTATGTTGTAAGTTTTGGAGATATGGCTAACACAAAAAATGTGTGACGGCCGGACGGACAGGAGTAAAACAGTATACCTCCCTATCCTTCAAAGCGGGGGTATAAAAAGCACACCATGCAAGAATTGTTGTTTCTCTGTCCAAAACGTCTTTCCGAGAGAGTTGTTGGCGATATTTTATGTCAAAAATGAAGAAGGAAAATCTATCAGTTAGAAGGGTGTGATGGGATTGGGGTTGAATTTTGTCATGTTTCATCCCATGTCCACCCATTACAGAGGCGTGTCCAGCAATAATTACAGGGATGGGCACGATTACTCAAAAATGTAATCGATTAATAATCGATTACTTGGGGTTTTTGCAATCGATTATTAATCGATTACAGTCATTATTCTTCTGTAATCGATCACTTAGGAGGATGTAATTAATAAATAATCGATTACTGGAAAACGAAATGTTAAAATGAAATCATTTGTGAAACATCAAATCTCCTGCAAGCCATGCGTATGATGATTTTTTAAAGCGAGGCCAACTACTAACCAACAAGTTGATATTGCAGGGTTATAACGAATCTCGTTTAAAGTCATCATTTTGCAAATTCTACGGTCGCTATAATGACCTTGTTTGCGATTACAAATTATCACTAAGTCATATATTGACTGATTTGTTTCATACCGTTTGTTAGACTGTCATTTTCGTACTAGATTTGACGACGAGTAACCCCGTTTACTTTGTTTCGACTACGGGCTCACGGCGGGTGTGACCGGTCAACAGAGGGTGCTTACTCCTCCATGGCACCTGATCCTGCCTTCGCTTTTGTCGAAGGTCCGTGTTGCCCAACACTCGATTTCGTATGTGTTTTTGGGACTATGATTACGTTTAATACTTTGTTACTTCGCCATTTTATATAGTCACAATTATCAACATTGATTCACTAATTTAAACAGGAACTTCAACTATATTTCCATCTTAACAAAATGACAATATTTTAGAGTAGAGTAATTGAAAAAGTGATTATAATTACACCACAAAATTAGCTGTAATCGATTAAATTACGATTACAAGTAATTGAAAATAGCTTCAATTACAGATTACTGTCAATTACTTGAAAAAAAGTAATGATTACAATCGATTACGATTACCCTATGCCTGAATAATTACCATGTGACATTCATTATTGGAATGGTGTGGTGTACATAGAACGGAATGTGATGACGTAGGAAGCAAAGATTGATATAAAATTCATGCTAAAACAAGTTATAACTGTGTTGGGATGCCAATACAAATGTCCCGGAACACCTCCCCATGTCCGAAATGATAACAGAGAAATATATTGAGTCTAGAAATAGACTTGGGATTCTGAATTCAACCTAAAAACTAAATTTGGTTGAAATCCAACAAACCTCACTTTCTTGCAGCCATGTTGAAATGGCGGCCATCATGAATCATTGGAAAATTGAACATAAAGAAATACTGATACTAGATATGATTTGTACCTTCAAATGACCACAGAAACCAAATGATGTAGAGATTTTAGCACTTTGATACATTTCAGTATATGGGGACAAGATTAGAAGTTAGATATGATTCATAATGATTCAAAATACAAGTGAGGCATATGTATGTGCACTTTGAACCTGCCCACGGTGTATACAGAATTTTATTTTTTGACTTGTTAATGATCAACGCAGCCAAATCTTGGCCATGAATGGGTTTTCCCCTCACAATTAAGTCGACATTGCTTGGGCATTTAGTCGAGATAAACAGAGAGGATTTGAAAACAATAGGCCCATGAGCCACATCGCTCACCTGAGTGACCTTGGCCCTGACTCAGCAGTGGTGATTTGATCCCCTATTGTGGCCCCATCGTACCCCCGAGGGTCATGATTTTAACAAACTTGAATCTCCACTATATCAGGAAGCTTTCATATAAATTTCTATGTATGATAGTTTTTCAGAGTGGTAATTTTTTTTAGTTTTGCATTGATGTATAGATCTAACATCTAATGCCCCAAACGTCATGAAATATCATAAAATACAAGTACATGTATTTGCTTAAAATCACCACATTTTTGTGATAAAATTATAGAGTACAGATCTGGGCCAAGAAGATATCAAAATTCTAACCTTCCTGGTATCATATTTAAATTGACAAAAAAAATTATAATAAAATTGGTCCAAGCCTGTGCTCTGCATGAATTTTGGACATTACATAACAAAAATGTGGTGATTTTAAGCAATTTTTTGTATCTTATGATTTCCCATGATGTTTGGGGCATTAGGTTTCAGATACACCGATGCAAAATTTTTACCACTCTGATATAAACTATCGTACATAGACTATCATTTGTGCAGAAAATAATTTGTGGACATTTCACTTTTAATTTTGATTATTTCGCAGGGTCGATTTTCACCCTGCTTGGGCCTACTCCTTTCCCTGATATAGCATCAATTGATGGGCATTAAACTCGCTCAGTGGGTAGGGATCGAGACAGATTTAGGGAATCATAAGGACAATGTTGATAACTGTAATGATCACATAGAGATTGCAGACTCCATACAGCTAGACACAATGTAAGTGTTGTACACAGACGACAGGATTACTGATTTCTGTTTGCTGAGGACAAACGAAAAACAAAGGATGCATAGGGCATTGAGCACAAGATGGGAGCTGAAGTCGGGCAGATAATTAAGTAGAATTGTTCATATTTTCGAGTACACTGAGAGTGGGAATCCGTTCTCGATTGCTCTGTTTTTTGCTTTTTGATGTAATTTTGATTGTCATCCTCCGTTTGATTTTCTGTATTTTCAAGTACGTTATTAGAATATAGATATTAAAGATATACCTGGTATATGTATGTAGAACATTTCCTGCAATGGTTGCTATCTTTGTCCTGATAAAACAGCATAAGTATTTGTCATTTTATTGTTTTGAAAAGTTATTATCTAAACGCAACAGCCGAAAATCGCTTGACTTCGACATGGTTCCATTTTGAACGATGGTAGAGGGTCCAAGAAGGACAACCTTTAAACTTGTGAAATATATAGGTAAACGTTATTCATAATAACATATTCTCGAACAATTTCAACAAAGCCGTGAAATTTGTTGCGGAGTTCATTCGCATGCGGAAAGACCACATCTAGGTAGATTGAAACAAAATGTGTCTTTCCAGTTGTAAAATGCCAAGCAATGTACATGTATTTCGATAGAACACACATTGTATGCAACATGTACAAAGAGAGATAATCTAGTTATTCTTATTTCCAGAGACTAGTTCACCATGATGCTCTCTCCTGGTATATCAAGGTAAGCAGTAAGTCATGACAGTATTGTTGTTCTCAAAACCATTTTAATTTAAAAATGGTAAGAGAGAGGGGGTGTCAATATTTGTGACACCAGAGTACGAATGGAACTCTTAAACCTTGAAAACCCATGTATTCATGGAATTTGGTACTTCAAAATGACGAATTAGGGCATAGTAATTCTTGGAACGATATTTCCCTAAATCAGACGTTGAACGTTTACCCGGTCTCATCATGTTCCAGATTGGTGTTAGGAACCATAAAGGGTTTGAATATATTTGATGCTGACCAAAACAAGAGGCCCACGGGCTTTAATGGTCACCTGCGTATCATAGCCCATATAGGAAGATTTTTAAGCCTCAGTATGGAATCTTTTGTTCACATGTTATCATGTAAAGGCAAAGATAACGAACAGTGATCAATCTCGTAAGTCCTAAATATAATACAAAAACAAGAGTTGGGCAATCACGGACCCCTGGACGCACCAGAGGTAAATAGAAATTTGAAGCATAAAATCATTTCAGCATCCTAATCTACAGGGGTTATGGATTTCAAAATTTTAGTAGAGGTCTTCATGAACATCAAAATCCAATATTTCGTTTTTCTCAAATATACATGGGGAGAAAAGGGGTTTTTTTTTGTTTTTTTTTTACAGATTTCATAATTCTCACTGTATGGCCATATTGGCCCCACCCTAAGGCCATACCCAGGGGCCATGAGTTTCAAAATCTTGATAGAGGGCTTCATGGATATCATAATGCATTTAGTCTTTCTCAAATATATATAGAAGTAGAAAAGAAGATTTACTAATTTGAAATACAGGTTTACTATATGGTCATATTGGCCCCATCCTAGGGTCTGAACCCCTGACCCAGGGGCCATAAAGTAGAAGACTTCCTGGACATCATATTCATGCTTTTAGTTTTTCTTAAATACATATGGAAGTAGAAAAAATGACATCTTAAGATTTAAAACATGTTCACTTTATGGTCATATTGGCCTCACCCTTGGGCCTAACCCCTGACACAGGGGCCATGAATTTTACAATTTTAGTAGGGGGCTTCATGGACATCATAACCATGCGTTTCGTTTTTCTCAAAAATATATGAAAGTGAAGAAGGTTTTCTAGGATTTGATACATGTTCAAATGAATTTTACAATTTGAGTAGAGTGCTTCATGGACAATATATAACCATGCATTTAGTTTTTCTCCTAAATGTGTGAGGGTAGAGAAGAAAACAGTTGAAAATTTGTTAGTTTTTGCCCCGCCCCATGGGTGCATGGGTTTCGAATTTTACAATTATTCCTATCAAATCTGAACAGAATGGAATGATAGTGATCAAGAAGAAGAACAAAAAAATAATCAATTGTTAACACATTTCATCACCGACCATTTTGGCCCCACCCTAATACCCCTATCCCTAGGATCATGATATTTACAATTACATGTATGATAAAAGGCGAACTGTTCATTCCAAATATCCATTTAGTTTCACATTAATATCAACAGCATTAAAGATGTTTTATAATGTTTTACATATATACACTATGTACTAATTTTGGCTCTGTTCTGGGATCAGAACCCCTATCCTGGAAATCACCAAATTTACAATTTTGGTAGAAGCTTTCCTGTTCTATATCACTATGCATTTAGTATTTGCTACAAATGTGCGGTTGTAGAGAAGAAGTTTTTTTTTGAAAAGTGGTCACTTTTTGGTAGATTTTGCCCCAATCCTAAGGCCCCAGGGGTGCAAGAGTCCTGAAATTTACAGTTTATATGCCCTTGTCCCAAAGATGCTTCATACTAAAGTTGAAAAAAATTGGATTGGTAGTTATCAAGAAGAAGTTAAAAAGGTTCAATTGTTAACGGACGACGCACATCGCACGACAGACCAAGACCAATTGCAATAGGTCACCTGAATTTTCTCATGTGACCTAAAAATTGTTTCCAGTGGCTCTCCATACACTTAACTCAGTTTGGTCAAAATATATAATTAAACGATGTATGTGACGTGAATGTGACATATTTAGGTGAATCAAAGTGTTTGGTATGGAGAAAAATATTTAGGATGAATCAAAGTGTTTTTGGTATGGAGAAAAATCTCGAATTCTTGATTTCTCATCTGCCATGGTTAGGAATTCAAGTTTGATTGTCTCATGTAGTCGTAATCTGTCCCATTTTTTATTAGAATTCTATCAAAGGGAAGTTTCGTGGTCAATAAGTGGGGGATCTTGATTTACATTCTTGATGGTTTTATTAATTAGCAAATTGGTAAGGAGGGGGAGATTAGTCTAAGGAAGTTGGCCGTTGAATGATGATTTAAATCTCATGAACATAAAATGCACCAAATGAAATTTCAAAACGTGACATCAATATCTTATGAAGGAGTAATTAAATATTTCAGTTCTTAATCGTTTAACTTGGTACTCTAGCAGGACTACCATTTTTAAAATTTAATGCACCCGATACCTTTTGTTGTCATTGGGCCCTGTGCTTAGGCCGCCTGCCGTAGCGCGCTTCGCTTGTCATAGTTCAGTATTCAAGTGCGCCACATGGGATATGTATTGCACTGTTTACTAAAGTTGACTTAACACCTTTTTTTCAGATTTGTGCAGGTGAAATATATTTAGTGTAGTTTTTGTGAAAGGAAGCCACAGGAGAAATTTATGTGTGAAATACGAACCATTTCTTATCTAATTCACAATTTTCAGGAAATGTAAAAGGATGTATACGATTTAAAAATTTGACGTGTGAAATATTTTATGATGTGTGTTATTGGTAACACGTGATTGACAGTCAAAACACGACGTGTATTGGATCGGAAGATGGGGTGTGGTATTTGTCATTTTACCTGAAAATCATATTTTATTATAATTGGAAGACATGCGGGGCGGTTTGATATACATCTGCACTGTAATGAGTTTATTAGTGCAGAAAGTTGCAGGTGAGTTTTCCCGCCAATATGCTCTCTATAATACCTCGATTCAAAAAGACACCATCGACCTTTATTACAAATTAGTAAACCACCAACGACTCGGTCCATTTTAAATACTTAATCAAGGGTAGGTTGCATATAAATCATATCTTTTGTCAAATAGACACAATGAAAAACAATAGAATTATCCATCCAACAAGCACAGATCTGCAAACATTTTAGCTATGTCAGCGATTCAAGATTTTTTACTTTAAAAAAAATGAATTGAGGCACACTTAAACTTGAGTCTCCCCACGTGTATTGTATTTGAGGCTGTTTCGTTTCATAAATCCATTTATGAGATATACATGTACCACGAAGGTGGCACAAGGCGTTCCTCGTTGTACAAGAGGTCTCGGTCTAATTTTAACTCTTTATAAGTTAATGGGTTGACAGGTCGTGTATATGAAATTTGTTAAATTGCATTTTGAGAAATCCTAGTATCATTGTAGTGAATTTCGGTAGACTTCTGTATTAGGTTTAACGTTTGATGAATTGTAATCATGGAGACGTAGATAGAAATCTCGTAAGATTATGCAGAAAGATAATGTGGAAAAGCAATGATTGAAAGCAAATATCTAAAACCTGTCTGGAATTATGTTGTCAGAAAAAAAATGAGAAAATACACCCTCTATAGCTTACGGCACCAATAGGTATACACACGTGTAAATTTATATTCTGTATAGATACGCTTTTGTACATCACGATACTTTAATTTCATTTCAGCCGACTGTCAACATATGGACAAGTTTTATATGGTACGTAAATATCAATATATTCAAATTGAATCCGCAAATATGCCAATATGTTGATTTCTTTTCTCCCATACCTGGGATAAATATAGTGATCCTTTACAATGCAATCATTAAACATACACACGGTATCTAGTTATTGTGCACAGAAACTGTCAAGCCATACAATTTCTGTGCCTGAATTTATAAAATTTGACATGGCCAATGTATTGATGATTTGACATGCATTAAGTAGCCTAACGGATAATGCGATGCATATCTAATGATAAATGATAATGAATCCGACGAACCGTAAAATTAATTACTAGATATCCTCAAATTCCGTATCGCTCTCCCAACTCTGTGCACTTGCCAAAGATGGTATAGAATGAACGGATATTGTTTTGCTACGGTTACTAAAAGAAAAATAAAGATTGGGCTATCATGCCTATTTTGTTCTGATTTCTTTTTTTATTGCTCTTGCAAGATTTTTTTTTGGGGGGGGGGGGGTCATTTTCGTGGGGAGGATGGAGGAGGGAGGGAGTGTAGATAAATACATGTTTATAGGTTTTAGGTATTTAGGATTTGTTGTTATACATATGTATGACACCTGAGATACTCAGAATTTTATTTTGTGTGTGGTATGTTTGTTTGTTGGTAGCTTTATATATTTCTAGTTTCGGTGTTTTTCCAATTAATACCAGCTATTACACGAACACCCGAGACACTCTTTTGGTGGTTTGGGAGTATTATACAAGGGTAACTTTACTCCACCTTGCAAATTAAAGCAAACTGAGCTTTGTTGCAATGTATTCAAATCGGGCAATTTTCAAACTCTCCTTTCAACCTATTCACAGGAAATAGAAAACGTGAGACGCATTGAACTTTAATTCCTCCAACCCCTCAGATCTACTCAATTATTGAATATTTCATTGAACATCTTGGTTACACTGGGCGGTCGTCTGCCAACACCTGTCCTCATCCTATGTGACCCAAGTTATCTACCTTCCCAAATTAAACAAACTTCATTAGATTTTTTTTTTTTTGGAAATAAAGTATTTCACTCTAGGGAAACTTCTTCCAACGCTAAGTTACAGTAGGACTTTTATGTGCATTGTTTTATTCGTGTTTTCGCTTGAATTACAAACTTATCTTCGTGGTCGACAGGAAATGACATTTTAGCTGATGATGGGTTTTTTGTTGTCATAAATCACGCTAGGTTTTCTTTACCAGCGGAAATGTGTGTGTTGTGTCGCCCTGTGGCTCGGTGACATAATATGTAAACCTATAGATTTTTGGATGCATCAAATTTTTAATTAGATGAAAAGGCAGGGTAATAAACCAAAAATGCCTTGGGCATCTATTATTTCGACGATTAGTAAGCAGACCAGCAAACATATAAAACAGGGACAGTCTTCCTTTATTTTAAACCTCTAGTATGGCTTGAATAAAAGGAGTTGCGTGACAGAAGTTATAATGTGGTTAATATGTTCTTCTTATCAACAACCAGGAACTCTCACGAGAACGTTCGTCCACAGATGACCAGGTCTTCTGTTTAATTGTATTTCACACTTCAGATTGTCTAACCCAGATTCGCAGAGAACTTGTTTAGTCTTTGGCCCCGTGTGATATAAAGAGCTTTTCGTTTATTCATTATTAAACGTTTCTTGAATAAGCGGGACAAGGGTCAAGGTCATAAGGTCATCAACCATGGGCCAGTTGGAAAGATTACCCCACCTCCGAAAAATAATTTCAAAAGCAATTTTACACTTTGACACTCTTACATACGTACCAAAGTTGTATAAAGTGTTGCTTTATTTGACGTATTTAAAACCTTTTCGTATTCTTTGCATCCTGCTTAGTAGTTGTATATAAGACAACACCCCCCACACCCCCCGATATTTCCATTTCCTTTTTGTAGGTTATATTTGGTATCATTTATGAATACTTAATGCAAGGTGTGTCTGAATGGAATCAAATTCCAGTTCTATGATCAGTTAGCGACCCAACACCAAACCATGCACCAATAGACACTCAATGGCACCAGGTTTGTAAAATCAACAATACAGGTTAAATTCTGATTTAGTATAGTTCTGGCATAAGTGGAATTATTAAAACATGCATGTCTCATTTACTATTCTGGTATTTGGTTTAATTGTTCTTCCTTCAATAGCATTAACCAAACACAATTTAGCGGTCAACGGGGTCTATCAAGGCTTAAGCAAATATATAATTTCACAGACTTAACTCCAGACGAATGACACATGTCCGATTTACCCCCCCCCCTTAAAAAAATCAATCAAAATTACGGGTTTATTTATAGAATGAACTTGCATATATTAGATTTATTTAATTTTCTTTGTATTCTACGATGATTTCAATATCATGCACCTTATATACCGAACGGACTCCCTTTTCACTTTATGAAAACGATAAACTTTTGTTTTTATATCGTCTTTCGTAATTCAATTTTAACATCATATTCTACATGCCTTAAAAATGTCAAAAATTCTTATTTAAAAATATTGACTAATTTTTTATCCATAATTTATTTTGAAACATGAAGTAGGTTTGAGCAAAGGATAAACGATACATAAAATCAATCTGAGAGTTTAAAAAAACCCTTGGACTCTTGAAAAGCAAGTAAATGCGTAGGTCTTGTTATTTGTTTAGATTAGTGCTTAAAAAAACATGTTCAATATGAATTACAAACAATGTCAGACAAAGTTAAATGACACTTTTCAAATATTTAGGAATGGTATATGTACTGATTTGAGCTATTTCAATATCGAAGCAGGTATAAATTACTATCTAACTGGAACACAGATTCATTAATACACCAGCTGCTGGAACCAATTTTCGATATGATGTATAACGGCCATCTGTGTATCACTTGCTCTTTGTTGTATATCAATATATGAAGCGGTCATCTAAGGTTACTGCATGTATCGATATTTTTTTTTCCATCTAAATTTCGAATTAAAATCAATCTTGAGCTTTATAATAGAATGTGCGATCAGAATAGCACAAATTTCGCACTCTAATGCTAGCTGTATGCATTTTAACGCACGTATTGCATTTAATCTCCAGCTCGTTTTTTTACTATTTAAACTGTAGCGACGATAAACGGCCCGCGCTTCCAAAACCGCACAAACCAGTCTGTGGGTCGTGTTATTTAAGTGAACGAGATCATAAATCTACGTTTTATAAAGGTGGTTTCGTTTTTTTTTTTTTTTTTTTTTTATTAGTGCCGTGTGTGTCTGTGGTTTTTTGTTTGTTTTTTTTGGGGGGGTTTTGCTGTGTTGCTGTGTTGTGTGTGGCTGGTTGTGTGTGTGTGTGTGTTGTGTGTGTGTTGTGTGTGTGTTGTGGATGTGTGTGTTGTGTGTGTGGTGTGTGTGTGTGTGTGTTTTTGTTTATATTGTGGATTTGTTGTTTTTTGGTTTTTGTGTTTTTTTTTGTTTTTTTTTTTTTTTTTTTGGGTTTGTTTTGGTTTGTTTTTTTTTTTTTTGCTTATGTTCTGTATTTTTTTTGTTTTTTTTTGTTTGTTTTTTTGTTTGTTTTTTTTTCATTTTTTTTGCTGTTTTGTTTTATAAAAAAAAAAACCTGTAACGTACATGTAAACTGTCATTGATGTAATTATTTAACGAAAACTTTATGTTTTGTCTGTTAATTAGTTTATTCTTATTTTAGAAAGACAGCCACGCAATTTAACTTTATTTACAGCAGTTTTCATATTGAGATTGATAAAAATGTTGCTTCTAGGATATATTCCTATAGATCCCGAAATCCGGAAACAAAGTTGTCAAGCAAAGTTTTAATATTTACTTTTCTACATGTGTTTCCTTTGGCGGGAGTTACGCAAAAGTCAGTGGCAAG
>CAJDSM010074488.1:72-10269 GCA_903981925.1 Ostrea lurida
GGAGAGATAGAGAATACGTCCTCGGGGGTACAGTTCTATTGCTCGATCTGCTAAAGCAATCCTAAAGACTAGGTTAACAAATGATACCAATTAGTCACATAATTCACCAGTGTTCTTGCCAATCGTGTTTGTTGTTTTCCCGTTTGTGGGATACTGTTTCTTATAACATGTACTTTCTTTTATGGAAATTGCATCTATTTGATTTTCATCGATGTTTGTTGTGCAAACTACATTTAGTTCTGACTCCAACGGTCTCTTTAAAACCAACAACTGTCCCTCCTTGTATACCATCTTCCATAAATATCAATGTGACGGCTGTGAGCCTGTTGTCAGCAAGTGGTCACAAAGGTTGCATTGGCTGTTACGTTTTAAAAGTAAAATAAATTTGGTGACCTGTATTATAACCTGGGGAAATATACGGAGCGCCAGATGCAATGGCTTTGGGTTTTTATTTTCGGCTATATTCCGCGATATGAATGATCGTTCTTTCCTTTTTTGATTATTACCGTTTTTGTCCCTATTTTTAATCAACTCTGGATAATGAATCATGGACACAGTTTTCACATGGGTTAAGTGTTTCAAATGACTTTTACAGAATTTTCAGTTTGTTTAAAATTTTGTGCTCTACGTTTCAATACTTCTTCTGGGAACGGGGGACACATGCAGGTTTTCTCTATATAATCAATTACAACATCATATAAGCACAAGCTCTATACGAAATACTTATTTTGTATGTAGGAAACAAATTTCAAGGAATACAATTAGTTTAAATTAGCCATTATAACTGTTTGTATACATCCACTCTAAAACAGTCCCTGCGACATATCCAGAAAATTAACGCGACTAATTTACAGCTTGTGTATGAGAACAAATATATACAGGACACCTGAACAGCTTTTAGACTGATATGTTAAACATTTTTTTTCCAACCCTACCCCTATCGCGAGAACACAATGAGTTAAAACAAGAAAAACTGCATTTTTCATCATAAAGAAGCAAACGCTGATTCCTCGGATCATAACCCTACGTATTTGAACGTCAGGAAGCTTATAATTAATGATGGTCTAGATCGGGAATTTAATCCACATGTACACTTTCTAGTTTTACTGAAATTTCAATTTTACTGGAGGCAACTATATCACGCAATATCTGTATATAAGTACAGGTCATTAAATACCGGCCTAACATATATTTGTACTAATAAAATAATTTTGTTCACAGGAAAGACAATTTTTTTTTTAAAAATCTAATGTTTCCATTATGGTACTATCTAATGTGCTTGAGAAATGATAGAGACATTATTGATTTGGTCTCGGATCATATGTCTAGCCGTGAGTACAATCGTAGAGCAATATGTACCCATCATGTCAAAGATAGTATGGGAATATCAAAAATGGCTTTCACTATAGTTAACCGGCCTCGTAAATGATATTCGTTATTATACGTTTAATAGCATTTAATCCATTCTTATATGATTTCTTTGTTTACGTATTTAACCTCAAGGGTTTAGAGATTAATGCTTAAAGTTGTAAAAGTAGCATCTACCTTACTTTGATAGAATTATTACCAAAAACTCTCCGCTCATTTGGGGGAGACGTAATAACTGAACTTACAATACGGTTGACGTGTTTTGTAAAGCAAGTTTAATCCGGCGTTTGTGACGTCATAGTTGAAGACGAAACTTCCAACCCATGTTGGTTTTATTTAAGGCTAATATTCGAGGATACCGGTTGCGTGCCTAAGATTTATTCCATAACAATCTTGTTTCAACATTAAAGATGCATAGAGATATAATTAGAAATTAATAGTACAAGGTATAGTATCATATTAATTGGAAAATGCGCCGGAGTAAAATGTTGATGCATAATAACATTAAGATTATTCCTCTTCACTCAACTTTCCTTATTTCTCCTCAAAAAGATCCTTACTCCTCAGCCCTCAAGCTACCTATTGATTTCGTGGTTTCATATATTTGAGAATATGTTGTGCAACACTTGATTTCGAGTGAGACGTCTAGCAATGGAGTACATGGGTATTCGTTATAATGTGATTCTTTGGCAGGGTATATGTGCCTTCGAAGAGTCATATGTCTCCTGTTCTAAATGTGTATATAATCCCTCGTTATATCCCTGGCGGGCTCGGTGAGTATATGAGAACATTGACAGCGGAATATGAGGCCATATACCCTGCAAGCTCCATAATAGACTTATTAAATATAAGGGTCCATAGTCAAACATTTATAAAGACAGTTTCCATTGGCTGATATCTGACTGATTCCAGGTCTGTTGGTGATCGCCTGATTCGTACGGTCACTGGCTGTAGGCCGTGGTGAAGTGTTAAGGTTACAATTGTTAGGGGACGTTTTAATGTTTTGGAAGTGGCCGTAGATTCATAAGAATTTATAGTAAAGCTCCTTGTGCTATTCTTACACTATCTTGATTAACCTTTTTGTGGGTCCTCAAAAAACGGATTGCGACAATTGAATAAATCCCGCGCAGAAGTATTGTCTATTTAGATTATAGAAGCGGTGTTCCATCGACGCTTACTTGCCACGGGTGTATAATTGTATACACATTATATCATCGTATTGCTGGAGGAAGAAGTTTGCTGAGGAGATCACAGAGTACAAATACTCGCTCATCCTGATTAGGGGTGATCAGGATAAAAATCAGCCGCCGTATTTTTGATTGGCTTAAATTTATAATAATAAGATAATGTATTCATATTGAATCCTAATTGATGATGGACGCCGTAGTGATAGGAAGCGAACGTATCATTCGTAATTAAGCAATGTCTGAATGGTATGTGGGGGAGGGAATCGGAAAAGATCTAATGTTTTGTTTAATTATAGATTTCGACTTGTTTTTGAGAGGGTTATAACAGTCATCTCCTATTTATGGGTTATGATTCAATTACAATAAACATACGTTTATAAATCATAATTGCATCAAAATTCGTTTACAATAAATGCAGATCCAATGAATTGGAAAAGATTTTAATATCAAGGGTATATTATTATTATATGGAATTCCTTCAGGCAAGCGGTAAGATATTATGGAACTCATATTCCCTTGCGCACGAGTTTATATATCTCGCCCGAGCCACGGTCCATGGCGAGGGAGAATATAGATATCCTACTTCTGGTTGGACAGGGAAATTTTGAGTCCATATTACCTGCCAAGTCCATATAAACGATGTCTGACCTCTTGACCAGCAGGCGATCAATTCTTGAAAATTTGGAAACCAATTCTGATTAAGAAAAATATGACTAGAGTGGAATCTTGCATGGGCAAAGTCCTTCTGGTGGGACGGAAATTCGCTGAACATGGTTACGTACGCACATATCTCTCAAGCCATCTATTTCCCAGGATCGCAGGACAAATCCTATATAGAAAGAAACGGAATAAATCAACCAAAAATATAAACATCTAACTCTTGAGTGTTAGTAAACATCTGAGGGCTTGTCATCACAGTTAACAAAATTTTATACTAACCTATAAGACTGCATTCTAAAGAAGAACAAATACCTTGTTATAATTTTATGTCTTTCCTCTGTAAAAGTTCAACTACACTGCATTATATGTGACATAAAACGTCTCATGGTAGAAGATCTGAGTATATGTGCACTGCCTTTTGTTGAGGACGGCAGTATTGGTGTAGTAAGGCGCCGTAAAAGTACTTAACTATGTTGTCCAGCCGCTCTCGTGTGGATTAACTTGCATACTCTATACCACTGGCTCATCCAAACGTAAACTCTATGTTTAAACACGCAATCGTTATTTCGAGTGTTTTATTAGCGCTGTCACCTAGCGAGAAGTCGGGATATAATGGAGTCTAATTAAAAGTTAAGTTAAAACCGCTCAATTTTACAACTAAATTATTGAAAAACTTTACCTCAAACTATAAAGTATATAAATGCAAAAAAAAAGTAGCGCTTCACGAAATTTACCTGTAAGCGGCTTTTATACTATGGAGAGTCCATTTTGGTTACCTCATCTATTAATTTGAGCAGGGTATTGGCCTCACAATCGGTCACTGTGCTTGTTACGTCCTTACATCAAAATGCTCTACTATTGTAGTTTCTCTGCATGTAGTACATAAAACTTGGCGTAATTGTTTCAAAATCAAAACTCCGCATGTATAACACAACATACGGTACCTCGTCAGATCTCTTTGTCCACGAACTGCTAATATTTCGTTCTACGCAGGGAGTAGTCTCAAGTGAAATTATAGATCAACATTAATGCTCTGCTTCTTACAGGGTTCGCGCCGCCTTTTACTTCTTCTATGAATGAATATATAGACGTGATACATTTTTCCATTCACAGATTATAGAACTGATTTCGCCATTTCTTTGAATTATTATCTCAAACTACGTTTCGAATCATTATTCTCAGCATTAAGGTGATGACAGATTAAGATTGTCTTGTGTGGTGACCTTGCTTTATGCTGCTGTCAACGATAGTGTATCTTCTCATTTCTCTCCAATGACCGTTAAACAATGTTGAATTTGATCGCTTCGTCCCTCTAAGAACACTCTTTGGAACAACAATAGCCCCCTCAGTAGGTCATCCGATAAATATCGACGATGATCGATGGCAACAACCAGACAGTGCCGGTACCCGATCCAATTCAAATGGTTAATTGAGCTCGGTCCGCTTTTGCGGTAGCCCATGCACTCCGGTACAACAACTTAGTTCGGCATATGTGCGCTCTGCCATGTCTGGTGAGGTATTAAACTCAACAGCTCGGGCGACATACATATAGTGGTAATGGGGAGTGCTATCCACATCTTAGCATAGCAATTATAGATTTGATGATTGGTATATCTAATCTCACCTATTAGTTTAAGTAATCAATTCGTTTTGATGATCTTGTTTGTAATGTAGAATTTGGTCGCACAGATTGCTCTTCAGAACAGCCCATATTCACACACCCTATCGCTATATATTCCCTTTTCTAGTTAGCGGAGAATATGCGACTCATCCTTATCGAGAGTTATGATTGAGAATGCAAAGCCCGGACTAAGCCAAGATGGCCGTCATTTCAGATAATTTATAGTGTATCACAGACTTTCTCAGTTTCTAGAGCTATAGTATGGTAGTGAACTATCCCATAATACTGAAGATTAAAATTTAGTAGAGTATAAAAATTCGAGACGAGGTCTAGGACTTTTGAAGAATCAATTAAATACGTCGTCAACGCAGGCCCAGTAGTATGCAGTTCCACAGCTGAGTTTAGTTATCTTCACGCATGGATGTCATTGCCCTTGTTGCTGATATACTATTCTCTGCTGGTTCCAGACCAACAGAGTAGAGGAGGATTAGATGTGGTAGATAGAGATATATGTGGCCCGAATAGAGCCGACCTGATCTCTGTTAATTGACTTTTAAACCATAGCTCGTTTGCTTAGCAATTTCTAATGGTGGTCCTACGAACCAAGAAGGTATTATTACAGTATAAGTCATAAAGGTGAGGTTATGTAGAACAAAGTAGTATAAGTTGGCCCCAGGAAATAAGAGCCGAGCTTCTATCCTACATATTGCGATTCAGGCATAAAAGTTTTAGGGAAGCATTTCTGGATGTTGGTTTCGTCCAAGGCCAGGGTAGAAGGTACTAATTTTTTTGTCTAGGAGAATAAGTCTGGTTCTTGTTTTGACAGAGACATGTGGCCTCTCCTTCCCGGCGGGAGCTGTATTGAAATGAAAGTAATCATTATTAATGAAAAATAGTCATGACTAGGTTGAGACTTATGAATTTCATGTATTGGTTTTTGATTCGAGTTACTTTATGTCTAGTGGTATCATAGCAAGATATAGTTTGTTCCATATAATATGTAAAAGAGTTAATTCTATTGCAATTCTTAATTCTTTAAATATTCAGTGACATTCTTACTATATCACCGTAATGTATGTCTTAAACATTTGTTGGGACAGGAGTTTATACCCGGCCGAATTGATCTGATTATACCTATGACTTTCTCCGTGTCCTACTTATAATTGGCTGCTCCAGAAGCAGTGCGTATATATCGTTCTTGGCACATCTACGGAAAATTAGATAAATTTTGTTATTATGGCTGAATGGGTTGTTGGGTTAGTGCGTCCAATTGGTTAGTATTAAATGTACTACTATAATTATCTTGCGCGCGACGGATAATGCAAAAGCGACAGATGGATATGTCCTAATAGGACGATTTATCATTGTGCGAATGTGCGATCTCAGGACGTTTCTTCACAAACCGGCCCCATTAAAGACGAGATCATTTGTACAGTACCTCATTGGTTAACGTGCGGCGAAGGCACGGAGCTCCATTTCGCCACAGCATACAGATTATTGAATCGAAGACAGAGAGCGAGTTCGTCAAGTGTGGCATCCAATGGAGGAGTAAGCATACACTCCATTGCGTGACTCCAGTGGTTACAACCAATAAAAGTCGCCAGAGAGTTGTTAGTCACCCCTCCCGCCCGAACAGCCGGCGCAACAGATGAGTCGGCCGTTTTAGTCAATTACCGGAAACATTGATACAACTGGGTTACCCGTCCCATTGCGTCAAATGATTTACTAATTACACAAGCCATACGAAGGAAAATGTATCAGTCCCGTATAAATTTCTCTTACCTCTCGTTGTCACATAACAACCGAGGAATAGTACGAACCAGGGAAGAATCATGTCTGGCTTGTCAAATTCTAGCAATACATTCCTACTGTCTTATTGCAAATAATCGCATGACCTTGAAAAATCTTGACATCGGAAAGAAAAAAAATGCCCGTTTTTCCCTCAATATTTTATTTTTTTCCTTAAAAATTTCCACAAAACTCGGGGGCCGCGGTGTTTTGTAAACGCAAAATAATACTTAAATAGAACTCTTGAGCCTACTACGAGCTTTACAACATTGTAATTTTTTCAATTAATTTTCAGCCGGTATACATTAGCCTGTATGAAAAAAGGAGATCCAGCTGGGTGTAATAGATCTCCCAGCGTGCTCATCTCTGCTTTCTCTCCTTCTGTGCAAGATAAGACCGTTAGCTAATCTGAACTGAGATTTCTCTCCATATTCTATTCATGAAAATCGCAACGCCGAATTCATTTTTATATATGTCATACTCAACTGCATAGAATATTTGGGTGCGGATAAATGTCGTGCTGGTCATGAATTTACCACAACTATTCCACATGGGAAATTGCAGAAGAGTGGGATACCATGGTGGAAAATCTGTAATCGAATCAGACTCGTACATTGATCGTACGGAGCCTTATATCAAGTAATCAATGTCAATTGTCAATCGGTTGTGTATTTTACATTTAGAGCAAGGTTACTGATTCCAATTTACGATATTGTGAAGTCCGTATTAGCTGACACGATATTATTATAAGATTTTTACTCCCTCCTTGTAAATCCATGTTTCAATCTTATGTAAGTGAGCATTACCTTAATTGCTGAATTAACTTGACCTGCAATCTCATTAAAATTGTATTTATAGTCAGCCCTTTCATGACATATTCTTCATTACTAGCCAAATTTTTTTCCTGTCATACCAAAGAGTTTTTCTCAAATGATTTTATAGAGACGTTGAAAAAATTATTTTCCTTATATATTTCCATTGAAAGCAGGAAGCATTTTATGTCGCTGTTTTATTTCTATTAATGTTATTTTTGATTTATCTCCATACCATACACCACCCCCACCCAACAACTAGCCTTTATTGGAAAGGTGGATAGACACTATATTGTGAAAACTTTAGAACGCAATAAAATTTTGTTGGATGGTATCCAGGATTCTCGCTCGCTTCTCTTTTGGTTTTAGTCAATACTATAATACCAGATAGTCACTCTTGTTTATAGACAACTGGTAGGACAATCTAATGAAAAATGGCTTTAATAGATCTATCACACTTTCCTTTATCGGAGAATGCTTTTAGAGTACTTAATGTAATGACTAACAAAGGGATATAGTTAAATACCCAACAACGCGTTCACTTTTAGTATTCAAACATTCTACATGGTTATCTTGGCTCCTCTGAGGGACTCCTATGAATAGGAAAAGTTATAATCATCTTCTTCTAAAGACACAATCACTAAACTATTATATAGTCATACATATTTCCAATTTTCTATTTTCTGGAGTTATTATTGTCAAAGAGTCCGTTACCGAAAATAGTCTTCCCTTGGTATCATTCTCATATCAACACAGTACTATAGTACTCATGCAAGCTGACTGACGAATAATATTATGTTTTATAAGGCCCCAGATAAATTCGTTTCTTTCTTCAAGGAGTTCAACTGTTCTGATAGGGTGCACATGGCAGCGCTATATCTGTATGGTCAATTAGTATCAATCTACCTGATTCAATGAGATGAGCTTCCCATACACATTTAGGAGGTGTCCAGAAGCTGTATGTAGGGTTTTATGGTCATAGTGTTTTGTATAATGGTGTATCCACCAACATAGCTGACCCGCAGTCTACAGCCCCTTCCATCTTTGTATAAATTGTAAAGGCTAATATTCATTATTGATTAAATGATTCAATAAGTCTGTGTTATAGGGAATGAAGTTGCAAATTATTGTTTGATGCTGTTTCATTTCTGATACGCCCTTCTCCATCGGTGCAATTGTCAGCGGTTGGCTCAGTTGGTAGAACCGCTCTCGCTCGTCGATCGGGAGGTTCCGCTGCGCCTCTCTGTAAGCGCCCTGATCGAGCACGGCCCGCTGTCAAACCTAAGACGTGAAAATAGGTAGTAGATTGATCCCTGTCGCGAGCTCAGGCAATTACAGAATCTGAGAATCACGGCGTCGTTTCGGTATTGCCTTAAAAACGGACGGCTCCCAGTGTACCGGCGCAGCAGGTTGTCGGCAACGCTAAAGAACCCTCACTGCTAAATGCCATGAGTGCCTAAGCTATCGGTCTAAATTTGCAGCACTTCCACGGCAATGGTATCGTTCTCAAAAATGAGTGAATATTTCTCGACGGGACGAAAAAAACCAACACAATAATCAAATCAATCAAATCAATTCCAACTAATGTATAACTCATCAACATGAACAGTACTTCAAGTGGACTCGACCAGTTTCACCTCATGTCTGGACATATATGTGACAAAATTAACTCTTTGTCACTTAATATTTCAAGCAATGTTGTTTAATCAAATCATACCTAGTACATTGTAGATTAGTGCTTTGAGATAATGATATGATTATGATTAAATAATGTTTTAAAGTTGTTGTGTTGTTCACATTAAGCACCTTGCAGTAATAAAACTAAGCTCAGCCAAAAGCTATAGTAATTAAAAGTTACATCTGTAATTGTATATTGATTACATTCAAGTATTGGTAATCGTATAATTATCATTCAACATACGCAGTAATTTATTGTAATTTGTAACTGCATGATTCATTGTACTGTAAATTATATATCGACTTCACTTGAATGTAATTCGGACCCCATGTCCGCCATGAAACTCGCCCTCGGTTTTGAACCTACTTTAAGGCTTAGGGCGGCTTGTGCTAATCGGTAACTGATGTGTTTATTGTATTGTCATTAAGCTTTTTCTATTTATTAATAACAAATATCGTAATCATGGTCATACTTGGTCCCTAGAGTTGTTTTCTTTTCCTTACCACTGATGAAAGGTCGTTTGTTTAGGAATTCCCCAAACATTGAGACGGTCGCCCGCTATAGGGTAAAAGCACCACAAAATATAGGCCAAATGCTTTTGGGGGTTCTTAATGAATCGTGCTTGCCGTGACACGAGACCTTCCGGCTTTTAAGGTCATATACCTTTAGAACCCTTGAACTGGCATATCAACCAAATGCCGAGCATTTGACGAGGGATATGGTGTGACACAGCTGCGGTAGAATGGAAATCACGACCTCCGGTTGCAAAGGAACGTTACCACGACCAAGTATTCCTACGTGACCTTTAACAACGCGGCCATTTTTCTTCTTTAGTGACCTTTCACCTGTGCATCTCGATTCGGTTCTAAAACATTACGATCACAGTCCGATATTTTTGATGAATTCATTTGGACCGACGTTTTCTAGGAAGTTTGTCAAGTCCAGTGGATTTTTATTATCAGACGGTACACGTTTTCCGTACAACCATAGATTTGACTATATCTTTGTTAAATTAACGTCTTGGAGGTCATTGCCGCAATCATTCAGCGCTTTCAAGCGCTTTTGCGATAGGAATTTTAGGAT
>CAJDSM010074511.1:0-14005 GCA_903981925.1 Ostrea lurida
AGAGCAGGCGGAGAGAAGAGACTGAATAGCAGAAAGAGTCTACCAAGTTTTGCAATTCGCAATTGCCTCTTTATCATGGACTCAAGTACGCGAATACTTTGAGTTCAATGTGATTGAAGAGGAAAGAGAAACTTGTTGGTCTTTTCGCATTCAAGGACTTGGGCATGCGATTTAGACAGGCGCCGTGGTTGGCAAAGCATGATTGGTTACAGATAAAGTATGAAATGAAACCGACATGAGGTTCGGAGTTTATAATGAGACTTTTATTATTTTCTTCAAGAAATTCGTTTCAGTGTTGACAGCAGGGGAGCGCTCGAAGAATCCACGAAGGGACGAAGTTCTGAACTCAAGCCGAAAACTTTTTATACTGCTTTTTACCAATTTCTAAAACTGTACCTTATTGGGTGAGTAACACAGGCTCAGTTTATAATGGACACTGAATATTAAAAAAAAAAAAGGTGTTCAGGCATTGGCTGCTTGGCCAGATAATTGGAGTTCTTCCTCAATTTATTCAATGTTTAGTTTATTGGGTCGACATACCAATCTGGTATAGAATTGTGGATCAACGCACATACCAGTACCGTCGCGGTTCGGCCACCGGTACCGACCGAGTGAACTGGTTTAGCCTTTGTCTCTTACATCATAGGCGCCTCTCCGTGTATCGTTCTCTTACCTTAGAAGGTTGAGGTGAATGCAGAACTATTTCGTAGCAACATATACTCCACTAAAATAGTATGCTAATAGGGATGTTCGGTTCGGTAAGAGTCGTTAAGCAAAAAACTATGAATGATGGAGGATTATTATCTAAGGCATTAAACTCTAACTTGCAATCGGAGTGGCCGAAGCGAACGACCTGGGGGATTCAGAAATAAATGTAAAGACGCAACGGACTTATCACGGTTGGTATAATCAACCTTTCAGTGGCACAACCATTGAAAAACGGGAGATACAACAAGTAACTATCGTGCCTACGAACATGATTAAACTTAACATTACTAAATCCGCTTTTCCGAGAACAATAAGGAGAGAGTTTTAGATTTCGGTGCTCCTATTTACTCACTCGGAGGGGGAGACGGAGTACTATATAGCCTAGGGTGGGCGGTTCTTTCACTTGTAGCATGTGCATAGGGGGTAAACGGCTAGCAATGGGAAGAAGATTAATTGAGCTAACTGTGGACTGCATTAAACAAACCTGTCGACATATTTTTTCGAGGAGAACGAACATGCGAATCCAGTAAACTCACTAGGCAACGTATTTTAATAGATCTAATTTTTGTGAGAAGTTAATTAAATTCACTCTCGAGTTTGGAACTTCGAAGTTAAAGGTAGATTCAAGTGAGACGACAATGGATAAGCAATAAATGGAAGTTTTAGAGGCTCTCTGTTTCGCAGTATATCATAATATCTAATGACACATCAGAATAACTGTTATCACATATACTTAACATGCATGTACACAATGAATAAGATATTCCACCTTAGCTAAGTAGATACCGCAAAAAATTTAGAAAGAATCATACGAAATGTAGTTCAATGGGGGTCCTGCGTTATTGTGAAAAATTATTAATTTATTTTTTGTAAACATACGATAGAATACAAAGTAATAAGAGTAAGCATGATTCGGCACTGGCGTCCTGACACCTCATTTATTCGTTACTCCGTTCTTTAGCCCAGATTTCCCTCATGCGCAGTAACACTTCATTTGCCTTGACTATTTTCTTCCTCCACTCTTAATCAATTCTTACTCATCACCTATATTGAGATTTTAAGTACACCTGCACTTTTGTGTGAACTAACTTCGATCTAGTCACAAATGTCGAACTTGTATAACAAATTCTACCATTCTGAGAGCAGCGGTCTGGTGCAGTGGACAATGCTGAAGGTCCATCATATCTGGTTGCTAGGACAAAAAACTCTTGGGTAAGGCCCCACCTGAAGGGTAATCTATTACAATTACGACGACGCTATCGACTCCAAAGAAAGATAGGTGAGAAAATCATACTCTAGCACGAATCGGATGTAACGAGACCCATGGGGAACTGACTCAATGAGTGTTGGTTCGCTCATGGAACCGTGATGTACAATGTACAGAACTAAGATCGTCTCTGGGCGACTGGCTTTGTAATTGCTCTTTTGCTACGCGTCCATACCTCTACCCCTTTGCGACCGTGAGCCCTTAAGTTAAATATTAGTAAATCGGGCGACTACCCAACATGCTATTAGTCAACGAAAATGGGAGTTCCTATATACCCCACTAGTGTGTTTATGAAAACAAATTCAGACTCTTATAACTTGTAATATGATGATTGATATCATTGAGAATAGAATAATCTTTAATCAGCATAACTAAGGTTTTTATAAAATGAGCAAACGTTCTTTTGTGTTGTTTTCTTACATACACACAGCGAAACGGTGACTATATTGGATTTTAACCATTCTCGCCCGGTGCCATTACATTGCTAAAAATAAAAAACAAAACGTGCCAAGAAGTACAAATTACTACAGAAGGTGATAGAGAAATTATCTCTTCGATGATAGTAGTTTTTTTTCTCTTCTGATTCTTTCTTGTTTTATCACTACCTAGGATGTAGAAGGTACTTCTCATAAGAGACTGCCGAATTATTCTTAAATTATTGATTGTGTGTTGTATTTAGATTATGATCAGTTTAAAAAATGCCACCTAGAAGTTGGCTTAAGTTGCGAGATTTCGTTTGACCACGAATGTGTGAGCCCTCCTTTTGTAAGTGAAGTTTAGATTGGGGCTGTAATAACGGGATTGAACTCGCTATCTATGTCTAAATGATGTCTAAATTAATCACAATATAAGAACGTACAAGAACTCTATAAACGCTTGAATCGAATAAAACACCACTTCATGATCACAATAAGTAACCTTTAAAAAATTAACTAAACCAGAAGAAGAGCATCACCATTTGGACTGCCTCACGAGAGCCCCGACGCCAGAGGTGATGATGAAGCTCACACCTCGGGGTTGTTCATCCACTTTTTGTCTCCTTTTTTTCATGTAGAACATCTGGTATAATTTATGCTACCTTTTATGGTAACATTCTTAGTGAGCGTTTTTACTGCCGGCCAATAAGATATGTAGATCGTGATAGTCAATCATTTCCAAATCTAGAGTGGTGTATTCCAGTTTATTTTTTTCCGGGAAAGTGGGAGAGGATGCAATACATGCCTGAGCTATCAAGTGTTATATACCTCAAAATTAACAGATGCACTGGTGTCCCCCTTCCATTATGTCGTAAGTGGGCTTGATAGAATTTGAAATCGGCTGAATTGAATACATCATACCGTTCAACCATTCCATACACTATATGCTGACCTTGTGCTCGTATATCTCCTGTCACTACTTTCTATGCTTCCTGTTTCTCCTTGGCAAATTCTACCTTTGCGCTATACCGTGCTACGTACACGTGTACTCGGTTATTTCTGAAGGTGACATTCATGTGAATCTAGCGGGTTCACGAGTCAAGGTACTGAGTGCTACGATCAGCTCCACATTCCATACGGGCCTCCTGTTCGGGTTATTTCCCACGTCTCCTATTCACTTCGTCATACGTTCTTAACCCTGGTGCGCGGCCGGACTGTGAACGCGCACCCTCGCCTGGGGGTGTGTTTTGCTGGCCTTTCTAGGTCGGGCCTTGGCCGCCGCAAAACACCACATCCTCCACTGCTTACGCACCTGTTTGTATCCTGATACCTACTGCTTGCTTCACACAGCTACCAGCCTGCTTACGATCTAAACCTGTAACAAGCGTGAAATGGAGCGAGAGTCAACGATTGAAAGTTGCCGATATGCAAGCGAAGACTCATCAATATGGCCAACATAAGAGGTGTACAAAATCATTTCAATCACGACATTCAGATTTGTGGCATGGATGTACCCTTGGGACAATAAAAGTAAACCAGTATCTGAACAAAGAAAAGCACTGTTTATAATCATGGATGACCTGGAACATCTCAGAGATATTGACGTTACAATAACAAAATGGCTGGAGCTTTTAGAAGATAAGATTATTTACCTATTCGTGTAGCATAATTTCCATGAAATATATTCAAAAAAAAAAAAACGCAACAACAAATTAACAAAAAATCGAACATAATAAAACAGCAAAAAATCGCAAAACACCAACCACAAAGACAGGCCGTATGGAGGCCATTGTTATAAGTTTTAGATAACCGTCTACCCCTCCACTAGATTCGGTTTCTCTCGTTCGTTGGGATCAACATGCAACTTGATCAAGATGTTCGACTGACGACACGCACCAACTTTTTTTGCCGCTAGCGCGCTCCTGTGTGTTCCTGTGGACCGATCAGCCGAGGTCATTAGGCGATAATGAGATTCTTAAGTTGCACAGCAGGAGCTCACTCTTCTCTCACAGAGACGCCTCACAATGTTACCATGGTCCAAATAATCTGTCTCCACGGACTACCCGACCTCCCCGCTCGAGGTTATTGCTTCTCCGCTTCCTCTTCCTTCGTTCATCATCATCCGCCCGAGCCAAAATATCTTTCACATCATGGACAGGGCTCGGTCGCTATGTTCAGGATCTCGGCAACCTTTAATTTGCTCCTACCATACCTGCACCGCCTTTATCAGTTTTAACACGCACGAATAAAACTCGGCATTTGAGCCCCCCAGAGCTGGCCGCCGTTCCTGTTGCAAACCTTATTTAGTCCGGCAAAGCTTACTTGCTATCCGTCCTCTCTAGACCAAGCCTACCCCGAAGCAAGGACCCTCGGCCGATGAATCTCTCTTTACCGCCGGTGTTTGTTTCCAGCTGATGCGTTGATAAAGTCACCGCTCATTACACGGAGGGCCAGTCGCTCGGGCTCTAAGCCATTGAATGGATTTCTTTGGTCTCTCAGAGAAACGCTGCCCTGACCCTCGTTCGTAAGTCAATCGAACCCAGGACCACTTACGTACCGGAGGAGAGAGGGCTTCTAAAATAGTGTCCACTCAAAATGTGCCCGGCTGCCGTCGTTGCACACGACACAGGCATCCGGGCCATGCCGCGCCTTCACACTGGTACTTTGAGAAAGGACCTGGAAATAAGCTCGTTAGTTGTAAGTGGGTTTGGATATCTAGCAGATAATAAGATAGGGCAAACCGTATCCTGCTCTAAAAATCAATGGAGATATGATGAATTGAAAGGGAAAACGTTTGGCGACGACAATTCTGGGATAGTCGGAAGTCTGCAAGAGATCATGTCTGTCGGGGTGGATTAACAACGTTCTTAAATTAACCGTTCAGTGGTGCATTTTCGTTTTGCCAATATAAGCGGTGAAGTGTGGACTTGATGGGAATTTGATTACTGATCAGGCAGAACAAGAGCCAAGAAAGAAAGTGATAGGAAAAACATCTTTTTATAATTGTTTTTTTTTATACATTTTTTTATCTAACCACAAGAAGAAAATTGAAGTAAATACATCAATTCATACAGCTCAAACTTATATACCTAGTGCTTTAATTAACGCGAGTAAAAATTCATGCAAGAATGATAAGGTAGGACGAGGAGTTTTATGCGAGTAGTTTGAACTTGTTAAAGGTATTTGTTGGAGACTAATTTAGTTTTTCTGATAATGATTTAACTCTTTTTTTTATAACATGAAAAAAAGATACTTTTCAATCTACAGGGTGAATTTGAAATTAGTATAGATACCTTCTTCGAATGTATTCCTCTTGCATGCAGAGATTTCCGTGCGCACTGAAGTTGAGAGATCGCAAAGCGGCGCAAAATAAGAGGGCGGGGGAAATAGGCCCCTTTCCCTCCGCCCGCCTGTTCTCTCGAAACCATTCTATCTACTCCCTCAGAGATGAACGCACTGCAGAACAGCATCAACACCATCGAAACCATATTAGTTGGTTAAAAATAGTATGGATATGCCGTTGTTGTTATTTCCATCTTTGCCTATTATGTAATTTTGTCATTGCTTCATATCTGCTCATATCTCTAATATAATATATTTACGGTACAATGCTCATTTCGAGCAAATTCTGTTCTTCAGTGTGCTCAAAGCAAAAATGTTGGAAAGTCGAATCATGAAGTTAAGAACTTTCAAAAACAGTGAACAATGTAGTGTCAAAGACTGGCAGCCAAGTACTACGTAGGATCAGAGTATGCCCTGAGAAGAGTTAATCTTTAACTTAATTTTGATATAAATTTCTAAGTTACACTGCAATTAAATCGCATATAACTGTTCTCGCATATTTTAAAGCTAGGTAACAATATAACTACATCCTCATCTGTGAGATTCAAGAAACACAGTAATGTTTTTAACATTTTATTCAATGTCAAAGAATACCACATACAGTGCAGTAAATCATTTAAAGTCTTTTTTGAAAAGTCTGTTGAACACTGGATCCAAGAATGCTTTCACGGCTTGAGTTCTGGTTTGAAATAACATTGTAAACCTGTTATTATTTATATGATCGATCCCCGGTCATTGCCTCATCCGAAGGACTAGTTCGATGATTCTACGGACAACCAATCGAGTTTATTCCATTCCAGATTAAATGTTACATCGTTTCTTGATGTACATCTCTCGAAGACAACCGTACTCTGAATCTTCTCGATTCTGCTGTATGTTTGGATAGGATCGTTTAATTCCTAATTATCAAATGAATCGATTACTAGCCTCGTTGGACGTGAAATGTCGCGGTCAAGGGTCAATGTTTGGCAGAGGCATGGATATTGCTGTTCGATGATTGGGAAAAATTGGCTCAACGAATGTCTTGATAAGCTCAATATTAGGCACAACGCTTTCTCGGTGGGTATTGTTATACAGCAATGATCCGTGAATGAAGGAAAATAAACGGTCTTTTTTCACCTCCTCAGAACAGTGATCTGAAATTGTTCAACTTCACTGCATTTCCCGGGTCCCGTTTTCACATTCTTGTTCATCGTGTAAATGATGATTAATCATTGCGTGGCTGCAAAGTTCTCACATATACTTCGCATTGGTCTGATTTTCTCCAACGATCATTGCAATACTCCTGCTATCAATCACGTTATAAATTGAAATCCCGAGTATCAAGGTCTTTTTTTCCTTCATACACTGATAGGTAAAGGTTCAAAGTACACACTTGCAGAACACGTGATGAAAACAACCTGCACTGAACTCAGTGGGAAAGCTGCAGGTATGTGGTTATTATTACCTTAGAGTCCTGGATGCACGAGAAATTTTGATGCGAGAGACGTCACCGGCGAATACAAAAGTAAATGATGAATCAATGGATTTGATTTTGTCACATGTAGAACAAAAGACGCTATTTTTCCTCCATTTAACAGAATTGCAACGCCATGGAAAAAGTTTGCAAGAGAACAAAAATCTAAAAATTGGTGTTTTGAGATGTGTGTTGCGTCTAATGAATTAGAGCAAGACGACATTGTACACAATAAACAATAGAAAGTAGTATGGTTTGCCATTTTACACGCTTATTGAACGGGGCTCACCGATGAAGAATCTCGTAACGGAAGGGGTACATGTAATTGGCTGTTGTTTTGGACTGGGAGCAGTTGGATGTGGGAAACGTGGGATACGGGGAGAAGAGCTCGATAATTTGAAAATGAGATTACTTCAATTGATCACCTGAATTTTATCGGAAGCATTGCCGTACGAATTGAAATGTAAGAGATTATACGAAATAAAAAGAAAAATCCCTTTTTGGGGATACTTTAAACACTAATATGAATCATTACACACATGACACACGTTCATTTGAGCATAAAAAGGTGTAACAGGGGCAGCTTCCGTGATATAACACCTCGCTGACCACTGGTGAACTGGGTGTCACGTGGTAGGAAGAATTCTTGCCTGGCTAGTAAAATCAGAGCCCCGAAGTTCCTGCTCTTCAGATCCGACGTACATAAGTGACCAGGAACATGGAAAATCAGCTAAATTTTTTGTGGACAGGTTCAGAAGAACTCATTAGCATGGTAACAATAGATGGTCCCAGATATATTTCTTGAGTGAATAGGACAGCCTATGAGGTTTACATTGCACATCAGCTGAAAAGGGCGCAGACAGATGATTATTCTAGCAGATCTACGACCCAGACTTAGGATTATTTCCCGATCACGGAGGCTTGGTATTATATATCGTGTCTCTATAATCTCTCACTCAGAATGCATCGGAACTTGGAGCCTCGCACAGACAGAGAAGCTTTTCACTATATTACAAACTTTAGACTGGGATAATAACCAGATTAATGGTGATCGAGGAGATCGGTAAACATACAAGAATCTACTCAAGAAGCTGGAATAGCTGAAGTGGAAAAACCCCATGAACGCGGAAATATTCCACTAACCTCTGCTGGCACTTGTAAAAGATGTGCTAAGAAACCAAGAAAACCTGGTCCCAATTAACCGCAGAAAATCAAGAAATCAGAGAAAAGGCACCCTTGCTAATGCTGCAAACTTGGACATGGATCAACAATTATCCCGGAAAGAAGCTGTTTTCGTTGTTTTAGTTTTTAGTCCCTTCGCTCCGGCCGGCGGAGGGTCCTGTAAATTGACTCATCGTCTTTCATGTCTTTGGGGTGTCTCTCGCTTACTCCAGGTATGTTACTGTCTTAAGTTTGCTGGGAGATTTCTCGCCAGATGTTTTGGCAGGTCTTCCTGCTTTCCTTTTCCTTTATGGTTCCGTCAAGGCAATGGCTCGGGATGTGTCCCAGTCCTTTGCCAAGGGGTGTGCAATCCACCTCCACTTTCTCTTTTGGATGATTTTGGTTGATGGGGTCTTGCTTGTTCTGCGCCAAAGTTCTTCATTAGTGTGTGCTCTGGCATCTTAATGCCGCAGGATGCGGCGCAGATGGGTTAACAAAGACCTGTAACTTGTTGTCAAGCCTTGTACGCTCCTACGCCTCCAAGATTCTGATCCATAGAGCAGAACAGACTCGACATTTCTGTTAAAGAGTCGTTAGAGTTAGATTTAGAGTCGTAGTGTTAGAGAAGAAGAAGCTGAGATAGAAGCAATAATTTCCCCGGTACCCGTCAAGAGAAGGTACAAACTGTTAGAGATGTGGAGCCCACCAGCCCCTAAATGACCAGTGAAGAACGGCAGAAAAAGAAGAGGAAACTCAGTAGGAAGCAATGTTAAACTGTGGACGGTTATAAACTGTGAACTGTTACAAAAGCTGTGAACTGTGTTTTAATTGTATTGGTAATCTGTTCGAACTTGTTGAACATTGTGATTAAAATGTGCCGAAATTGTGTTCATATTGTTCCAATTTGTGGTTAAACTGAGCTTGAATTCTTCTTTGATACAAACGTAAACTTAAATTCTGTGTTATTCTTAGGCTTAATTAGATTTAATTGATTGGATTTTATTCATGATTTATATTCCACAACGTTTTTAAATGTACTACACATTCCTATGTTACCTTAAACTAAATGCAATATTTATATTGCTAAACTGAATGTTTTTAAAAACAAAAACCGTTCCGTCTGTTTGATCACAGTCAAGTGATGTTTCGTATATCAATGCTGGTAATTGTGTTTATCAAAAACGCTGACACGAAGTCGTCTAATATTCTAAGGCGAACCATATGTACATGATTTTTTGGGGGATTATGATTACGTTTGACACAATGTTAACTTCGCCTTTTTGTATGTGATAATTTGTCATAATGTTACCAGTCGTCAAGTAATATTTCCCGTTCCTCAATATTATCACCTATGTTTTCTATCATTAGAAGGAAACTGTATGTTTTGCCAATGCTTCGTTGTCCAATCAGATTAGAGTATCTTACATGAAAGTATAACAAGAATAAATATATCGTGCGCAGCCAGTCATATTCAGCTAAACATTACTTGTATATTCTCAATTTTGTGAGATATTTAGAAAATACAATAGCATAGGACCAAGGTACAAAGGGCTCGCCTGAAAAAAAAAAACATAACATGACAAAATTGAAAAAAAATCTCTTGAAACATTGGATACTACATATATATTTTAATGCCAAATAACGCGGAGATAATAGGCGTTCTTTAAACTCTTCGTTCACAATTACTAGTATAATATACAATATAAAGAATAATAAATTGCAGGTAAGCTAAAATAGCTAGTAGGCTTCCAGAGGTTCTACCAAGGATAGAAATGACTAGGATGGAAGGTCCTCTTCCTGCCCTTGGTGTTAGTTCTTTCTCAGACCAAACGTACTAGAGATATTGCAGCCTAAAAGGTGTCCCAACCCCAGGAAATCATGACCAGGGTCCCATAAAGCCGCAAGATCAATAGGAAGGAAAACGTGACCACAGGTTCCCTCCACCCTTGTCGGGTATTTCGTTGATGCACAAAGATAAGGGAAATAATATTCTGGTCAATCCCTATAAGCAATGTACATCACTACGGATGCAAAATGTACTGAGAGTGTCATTTTTTACTTGATATATTGCTGATAATTACTGATATTGTGCTGTTGAAGCTGATAATGTACTGATAGAAAGTATCTGTGAAAGTACTGCTGGGTACTGATAATTGCTGATATTTACTGCTGGTTTTTAACTGTGGGTCACTGATATTTAACTGATAAAGTACTGATGAAAGTAGCTGTGGGTTATGATAATGTGCTGATAATGTGCGTGAATATCTGCCGAGGCTTATTCGCTCGCCTGCGATCGACTTGCGGGCCGTGTGCAAGATAATGTCTCAGGTAAAAGAATCAAGATAAGCCCGTTTTTTAAAAACATTTTTTTGTTTCAATTTCTTTTTTTTTCCTGATATGCATATTGATTTTCAGCATATTGAGACAATTCCAACGATACCAAACACTATTTAATTTAAGGAAGAACCTGGTTTTGGCCAGACATTTTTTTTTATAGCCTGTCTATTCTTCCATAAAAATATCTTAACTTCACTATTTTAATAATCCACCAGTGATTAAGCAATATGCGGTCCATGTTCATGTTCATGTAATAGAGGGATAATCAAAGTAATTTATTCCCGACATGCTTCTCCTCTTCTACTCTCTTCCTCCGTCCTCTTCTCTCTCCTCCGTTCTCTCTTCTCTCTCTCTCTCTTCCTCTCTTCTCCTCTCCAACGTTGGTTTTTTGGATATAAGATGATCTTGGTGTATAACTTGTATATTCCATGGACATTCTGGTCGATGGGCTTTATCTCAAATGAACTAAATCCGCGTAATTAAATGCACACGGCAGCCTGCGGATGTGTTCATGGGCCCGTGTTTTACAATCAACAGGCTCTGAATATTTGACCGTGATATCCAATTTACTTAGAAACATTGTCTCATTACTTCATTTACATTTAATTTTTTTCATAAAGATTAATCAATTACAATGTATATCGTTTTATTCGTGAAGCTAGGTATTTAGGCAGCTTCGTTTTTTTGCTCAGCAAAGCCTAACTGTATAAATTGACGGGGTAATCTAGTTCCTTATTACATGTCCGCATCATTCCTATCAAAGAATTCCTGCAACGTTCACAGTCCAATCCGGACAATGTGTTATTAATTTTCCAACTTCTTTTGACAGTACATATAATATTATTGCTAGAAGTGTGAATATCGCAACGGTGAACCACCCTAAGGAAGGCGTATCAATTTGCACTTTGGTAGTTTCATACTGCAGCCAGACCCCAAGACCATAAACTGAGAAATAGACTCGAGTCAAAATTTTTGATTATAGATTTAAAAACAATTGCAGGATTTTTAAAAAAAGTATGCTGTATTTTTTTTTTTAAATTTTACAAGTTTTAGGAAACACATATGTTTCAATTTTATTAGCTGGTTTGAACGTAGACTTAAGTCTATTCTGCAAGTTTATGGTCCTTGAAGGGCCTGGTTTCAGCACAGGCATCTGAAATGTGGATTTTATTCCCCCCCCTCGCAAAAAAATAGATTATGACAAAAAAGATTACTAGAATCAAAAAAATCATCTAAAAATGTGATTCCCCCGCCGATCACTTTCATAAGTTAATATTTCCTACCTTTAGCAAGCTTTTTTAAAAATTACCCTTATAGAGAAACTAATTTTGTATGTAATGAAAATGCTCTCTCTCTCTCTCTCTTCTCGTCTCTCTCTCTCTCTTTCTCTCATCTCTCTCTCTCTCTGCTCTCCTGATTATAACATTTTACACGAATACTAAAATCGTACTCTCTCCTATATAATATTACACCGAATACTAAAATCGTACGGAAGTTTTTGTACTGTTCCCTTACAATTTTTGCAATCCGACATCGAGTCTTTTTTAATCCCGCTCGTAAATATCGAGTTTTGCATTGTCCATTTGTGGTTTTGAACAATTTTTCATAAATATTTGTAAAATCAAGAACTAATTCATTGGAATAATTGTTAACGGCCGTACAAATCTGGTATCTCAGCCGACTCAGTACATTTTCACACGCTTCTCGGGGACTCCTAGTTCTTTTGTTGGGGGCACCCTCGTCAGGATTTGCTGGATTACACAATGCTCTTACGTCAAAGGTACTGGTATCCCTCTGATCCAATATATTTGACACCTCCTTCGGGAAGTCAATAACAGAATCTACGCGGAACTTGAGTCTTTGGTTTGTTTTGTTTTGTTTTGTTTCTTTTTTGTTTTTGTTTTTTTTTTTGTTTTTTTTTTTTTGGCGGAAAAGTACCATCGCGAATTGCGGTGGGACTTTACCTAAACATCCGCGCCAACCCAATACTAATTTTCAGAAATCAAACACAATGTGAATTGTTAGTTTTTTAAAAATATTTTTACGTCTAATTTATTTTTTAGATAGGCGATTTTAGTTGACCTGACATGTATTATTCGAATTCTATCGTGTCGAATAAAAACATCTAATTTAACATTGGATATACTAGTATTGTTTCAGACGTCCGATTAGCCGATTTGAAATGATAGCTTTTTTCTCCCAAATTATTCGTATACAAGTGTGTTGGTGTGAGACTTGCATCAAAATATTGAGGAGAGAGAGAGAGAGAGAGAGAGAGAGAGAGAGAAGAGAAGGACGAGAAGAGAGATGTTCATCTGTATTCAAATAAATCATGTATCAACATGTGGTAATGCTTTAAAAGTCCATCTCAATTCGACATTTAAGTACCATGTCATATGCTAATTATGTATGCCATTATAAGACATTGAATTTAAGAATATTTTGTATGAAAAACATAAAGATAGACATTAAGATAAATATCTGGTCAAAGCCAGGTTTCTTCCTTAACATATAGTGTTTGGTATCGTTGGAATTGTCTCAATATGCTGAATAATCAAGTATCGCATATCAGAAAAAAAGAAATTGAAAAAAAATGTTTTTAAAAAAACGGGCTTAACTTTTTGATTTTTTACCTGAGATCCAATTGGACCGGCCCGCAAGTCGAGTCGCAGGCGTAGCGAAAGCCTCGGCAGATCAGCACATTTACCACAATTATCCTACCTCAGCAGACTTTGCACAGTACTTTATCAGTAAATAGTCAGTGACCACAAGTAAAAACACGTAAATATCAAGCATTATCATACCCACAGTACTTTCACATACTTTTATAGTAATTATTCAGCACTCAACAGCACAATATCAGTAATTACACAATTACAGTAAAAAAATGAAAATCTCAGTAATTTTGCGTCCAGTAGTGCATGGTATTTTGTAAAATGACCCCAGGGAGCCCACCAGTGGTACCCCCACAACCCAAATTGGAAGGCGGGAAATTATATCCCCATGTGCCCCTTACCTTGCCCTGTATTCGTTTGATGCACACTTCAAAGATAAGGAATATATTAAGTGACCTTTAAACCCTGTGATCTTATACAATCAGCAAAAAAATGACAAAATTCAGTTGAGCTAAACTGTCCCTTTCAGTTCGTTGAGCCTCTTCGTAAGATGGAAACGGATACTCTGAAAAGTTTTCTTCCTGTTCTAAGGGTTAGTTTGTTCGTCTGAAAAAAATTGTAGGAGATACGATAGTCTGAAAAGTGTCCCGACCCCGGGAGCCACCAGGTGGGACCCCTACATCCCAAATTGGAAGGCGGGAAA
>CAJDSM010074517.1:6785-22346 GCA_903981925.1 Ostrea lurida
CAGGGCAGATTTCCACCCTTCATGGGCCTACGCCTTTCTTATATCTAAGCACAAATAGTCTGATTCATGTTCAGGACTTTTTTAACCTGTATAAACGCTTTAATAACATCTCTCCAAAAACCATTATCAATACAAACTCTTTAAGTTTTTCTTTTGTCAAATAAAAGATATAATCTATATTCTTAAGGTTGAACATGCATTGTAACAAATGCTGTATGGGATCCCTTTATTTTTGCTAAGGTATCGCTTAACATATTTTAGTTTGATATATGAGACAAAAGGGGGCAAATGAATCATGCTTAATCCACCTTCCTCATAACTTCCAATGAGTGTATTTCTTTTCATCTTTTCTGTCTAATAACCCCAAATGAATTTTTAAAATATTTTATTTATTTCATCCAGTATATTCTTTGGAGGGCCAGACAAAGCTGAAAATAAATGTATTAGCTTAGGCAGTGCTGAAGTTTTAATAATTAATTGAATTTTTTTCCAATTGGTGTAAAATATCTTCTAACTCAGAATCCTAATAACCTTTTAATTGCTGAAATTTTGGATTGATAATTACATGTTATGATATCTTCAAGATTTTTGGTAAAATTTATTCCAAGAAGTTTGAACTTATCTTGACCCCTATTGTATCATTTATATCCCTATTATGTCCATCATAAAATTTGATACGTGACTCTGAGCTTGCCATGATAAAAAAAAATTGAACCTCTTAACCAGGATTTTCAAAAGGACCTGTGAGAGTCGAGGATCACAAGATTTTCATTAAGTAATACTAATAACAATTCACTTGTAGGTCCATACATACATGCATACATTTTACAAGGAAAAGTATAACAAGTGACATCATTGTAATGGGTTTTTTCCTTACTCATAAAGTCATTCAAGCTATGATAAACTAGTATTTTTCAAAAATGATATATTTTGGGGAATATGTCTTCCATTTACTGTTCAACCTTTAATTTTCACGTGCAATAGATTGTTATTTTTATACCAGACTAATACTGTCTATCACATGAAACCCAACATAGGAAATGTTTATAAATTCATAGGAGGGTTTTTTTTTCACGATGAGTGTTAACTGCAAAACCCCCTTTAATGTTAGGACTAACAACCATTACACTAGATATGCATTATCACAATGGTTGTAAACTATGTTTTAACATGTAGAAAAGCTTATTTATATCGATAAATGTCACAATATTGAAGATAATTACTTTCTCTGTGTATCACTAAGCAAATGGAAAGAAAGAAAGAAAAGGGGGAGTCTAAGCATAAATTTGGTGGATACTGACAAGTATAAGAAAATATATGAATGAAATCCTCACCGAATACATTTGTAGTGCCATCACCAGAATACATTAATGTGGAATCACTTTAATTCGTGGGGGCCAATGTTCGTGGGGAACCAAAATTTTACTGGTTCGTGGGGACGTAATTTCGTGGGTTATTGATAAATATTGCAGACGGCATAATATTTATAAACATTAAAAGAAAATTAAAGCATGTTCGTGGGGACGTAAAGTCGTGGGTGAAGGTGACCCATGAAATCCACGAAACTTGGTCCCCCACGAACAATGATGATTCCACAGTAAATGCTATACAGCTTTTTGTGAGAATTAAATGATACGTCTGTACAGGTATACACAGGTATTGTATGTAACATTTCCCCAATAGTGGCTCCTTCCCCTGCAAAAAAGGGAGATATTGTTAATTAAGAAATCCAGAATAGAAACTTCAGAATACTTAGTACTCCGTAGAATCAGAGTGATTTGTAGCAAAGTGCTTTTTGACTGAATGACCCCTAGATATGAATATTTTCTTTTTCCATTTTTGTTGAGGATGCAACTCTATTATGTCAAAAAGTCTGGTCTTTAATTCATCTTGAGGATTGGTCGTGTAAAGTGTTGAAAAGGTATACGTTTTGATGTTGTAATGAGAAAAGTTTTTGGATTTCAAATTTACTAGAAGTCTTCTAGAACGTTTCAGAATCCACACTTGATTTACACCACTTCTGGTATATGTTGTGTCACAATACGTCTAAAGTTTTTCCTTCACAGCTGTCAATATTTTTGAAGAGCAAAGATTGGGCCTTGGTAGACTTTAGCAAATTATCATTGTTTGGAGGGGTCTGTGTGAAGTTTTGGAATCCAACATAGGTTCGGTAAGTCATATCCATATAAATTTGTGAAGTAAACAATGTGTTAAACGTAATCATAGTCCCCAAAACATATATACAAAATCGAGTGTAGGGCAACACGGACCTCCGACAAAAGCGAAGGCAGGATCAGGTGTCATGGAGGAGTAAGTATCCTCTGCTGACCAGTCACAACCGCCGTGAGCCCCTAGTCGAAATAGAGTAAATCATTTGACCACCTGTTCCATTGGCCGGGATATCAAACGTGTTTAATATTGAAGCGTGGTTATAAAGAATTTCATCTTTTGAAAGAGGAGTTAGAGTTATTGCCAAGTTCAATAAACGTAATTATATATATATATATATTATATATATTATAATATATTATATATATAATATATATATATATATAATATATATATATATATATATTATATGTGGTATTATATATAGCTATATATATATATATATATATGGGATTTCAAAATGAGTAAATTTCTTAATCGACTGTTCGATAACTTTAGTCGAAGAATATTCGATGATTCGAAAGTTTTTTTAACCATCGTTACGAGAAATTTCTTTGTACAGCGTACACATTGATTATATTAAATAATGCAGTTTCTCATTGGAACACATATACTTATACGGAAGAACATTAGTTTTTATCAAATAAAAAATAATTTCCGCTGTGATTGCAGGTCGGTTATGTAATTTTGATACAAGTAAATCCGTAGACGAAACGAATTTGCTTGATGAATCTGAATTGTCGGAAAGTGCTAATTTTTTCAAGCAATTTCACATACATGTATGACATGACACCAAAATAGGTAAATAATCGGTATGCTAAAATATTTACTGATTATTCGACTATTTTTTTAGTCGAACGTCGATGTTATCGAAGACTATTCGAATAGTCGAATATTCGTTGACATCCCTTTTATATATATATCTGTGGAAACGATCAGGGGCTACTTTGTCTGTATGCTTGGTCTTTCCTGTCCCCTTATTAACGAGAAATCAATAAAACCCGAATATGAATAACCTTTTGTTTCCTTACAAATTACATATCATGCACTTCATGATCTGAATCTGTCATTTTGAAGTTACATTTATTGGTATTAAAAATGTCAACTTTATTCCAAAGAAAACAAGCAAGAAATATAAATTGGCGAAGTTAACATTGCATTAAACGTAATCATAATAAAAGAAAAATAAAAGAAAAATATATTCAAAATCGAGTATAGGGCAACACGGACCCCCGACAAAAGCGAAGGCAGGACCAGGTGCCATGGAGGAGTAAGCATCTTCTGCTGACCGGTCACACCCGCCGTGATCCCTTAGTCGAAATAAAGTAAACGGGATTACCCGTAGTCAAACTGAATGATTTTGCCTTCTAATCGAATCATCCCAAAAAAAACAGCTTCAGATAATTGATCTAATTTTACATCCGTCATTTTTAACAGACACATGTATATGCGTCAACAACACGTGTGCCACTCAAAGTCGGCTTATATTTAATAACTGGAATTTACAACAAACTTTAAAAAAAACGACGAAGCATACTGATATCTGGTCATTATCTGTCAAAATGGCAAGCAGTAACAACGACGATGCAAATCTCGTAATGAACTGTGTTATAGAAGAAACTTCAGACCAAGAGGGAAGGCAAAGAAGTTTAGACGTGGGTCATTTTACGTTTCACATAAACTACGCAATCAAAATAGTGCATAGAAACATAGATGCATGAAAATGATTGTACCTGTACTATTGTTCATTATATTATATATTCAATAAGTAGATGTACATCGGGCATTATGTTTTGTTTGTTTTTTTGTAGGTGGTTTCATCCTCAGGAGATGTGACTGATTTTAGAGAAGTTTCATCCCAAAACGTAAGTTCTTGCTTAGTTTCAAATCAAATAAAACTATTTTATGTTCATAGTAAAGCGTCTGAGCATATCATTTTTTCTGATTTTTTTTACTATGATTTAGCATTTCAAAAACTGTGATTGCACTTATCTTTATAAGTTTTAGCAACTGTACTAATACACTATCTAAATTTCATCTCTTCATATGATTGTACAACTATATCAAATTTAAGAGATGATAAATAATATATTCCGTGAATATAACGATCGGCACAACCTTATGTTTGCTAGTACACAAGTGGAATACTGATTGTGCCATTCATAAGTCATTAAAGATGTTGCAACTATTCATTCACCAAATAGGTAAATGCCATTCGGGTTTTTGGGGGTGGGTGTGTGAATTTTTTAGGGGGGTGTTTTTGGGGGTTATTTCTTTTTATATTTGTTTTTTTTTTCCGGTGAGATCTTGCTACCAGAGTCGCGGTTGACGTTGGCACAATAAAGAATATTAGCTACATGACTGTATTTGAATGAAAACTGGAGATATTCATATATGAGTAAAATACTTCTATTTCTTTAAAAGTTGAACAGATTCATTTAATGAGCCTTTTTTCATAGAACACCGATGGACCACAGCAAAAATCGTCCTCTAGAAATCTATTCGCTGTCAGACAGAATTTCGTCCGACAATTATGTGACGCTTCGTTGTTGGCAGCCAATGCTTCACAACTCCGTGTCGTGTTGGAAGGAAGTCCGGCCGAAAACGTGTTATTTTGGCCACTGACTGTTATGATCGGTTTGTCAATTCTCTTACATATCGGGTTTGGATTTCTAATGATTCAAAGATGGAGAAAAGAAAGAGAGGCAGAAATGGAACACGAAAGAAATAGAAGGTGTGATCCAGGCGCTCCTAACGCAAGCGTCTTACCAAAACAAGCAAAAGGAACCCTGTGCTTTTGCTCACCGTGTTTAAGCGTGGAAAAATACGACGAAATCAGTATGTGCATCATGCTTCTTCTCGTGGGCTTGAATGTTGTTATTGCAGGACTGGGTCTACCGGGACCAAGATAAAGATGAATAGAGGTTACCCATCCTAGATATTTGGCCAGAAAGGATGAAGTGAAATTGCAATGTGCTGACGGACTCCAAAATATCATAAATATAAATTTTCTTGTTTCATGTTACAATTTAAAGTAGCATAATCTGTATCTTTTGAATTTTATTACACTGTGATTTCTATAAGGAAGTCAAATATGTACACGGAAAAAATGTGTACCACAAAATCTGCCCGGTCAAAATGTAAACAAGCGAGAAATAAGCCTTTAAAAAACGACGTCTCTACAACGTGGCAATTCTATAAATGGAAAAAGTAAAAACGTCATAGTCACGCGATCTCCTTATATGGAGGTAGAATTCAAAATCATGTTCGAAATGTTTGTACATGTAGTAAATAGCTTATATATTCGACGTATTTCTGAACTGTAACATGCAAAAATATATGAATTAATATCACATGCATAGTTATGATATGTTGGTAAATACGTATATATTTTTAACAAAGAGAAAAAGTCCATGTGTATGTACATCGCACAACAATAATACAGTACTGCGCATTGCCTACATCCCAGGCGACTTTGTTCCTTGTTTTCATAGGTTGTAATATGATAAATAATTAGAAACAGTACTTTTTTTTTTCTTTTCTTTTCTTTTTTCTTTTTTTTTAATTTAAAGTTAATTTATCATAATACCACACACATTCATTAACACATAGTATACACCTACATACATTAAATATAACACATACATACATATTACTTACACATATATTCATATACACTGAAATTATGAATGTTGATAAGATGATTGAATATTTTCATTTTTTATGAAGAATTTTAAAATGTATCGCTGATGGTGCTAAGGGTCTACACACACACACACACACACACACTGAGAGTCTATAGATGACCTTACAGGCAGGCCTAGCTGGGAGACAGGTTTCCCCAGTAGTACATAGGCATTTATTTTCAATAATATATATAATTTACGATGAATTTACATATTACAAAGTATTTGGCATAAGTTTTCTATAACATTTATACTTAAAAATACATTTACAATGTTTCAAAACTTTAATACCAGAAAGAAAGCCTTTGTTTATATGGTTCTGGATTGTGTGTTCCTGTTCATCTATGTTTTCTAGTCTACAGTACATTTATATGTATATATCTTAAGAGCAACAAAAGAGATGATATGTTTAACAATTGTTATTTTTTGTTATTTCAATGATGAAAACCATTATATATCTTTCCATTTAATCAAAGTTAATTACCAAACTAACAGTTTTCCGTGTATTTATGAACCATTTTTGCCACTTAAATATCAGTTGTTCAATATCTTCTGTCTCGTTAACATAAAAACAATTTCCATTTGTACTTTCCGGCACTTGTATAACATTTGTTTACACAGAGCATATTGTTTATCAGTTTATAATTAAATTCTGCAATATTTCTGTCTAGTGCAAGTTTAATTTTTTTTGAGTTATATATCTGTTTCCAATCTCTGGTTTTGTTTATATCTATTTTTGAAATGTTTTGATATAGAGGAGGTATAAATTTGCTTTTTAATAGAGTATCATATGAGATTTACCATTTTCATTTTTAAAACTATTGATAATTTGTTATTTCGGAATAAAAAGGTTCTTTTATTTTTTTATGTTAACAAAATTTGCATGATGTTTTAGCTTTTTAATAGATTTTTGAAGATTGATTTAATGATTCTTATTATTCACATATATAGTTTGCTTTTGCAACCTAATGTACTTCTATAATCATTGATTGTTTTTGAATCGTTCTCTAATTAAATAATCTTTGACGTATTTTATCTCACTTTTTATCCAATTATTGAAAAATATAGGTTGTAATTACGTATGAAAGCATTAACTTATTTAGATGTATACTAGGTTAAAAATCTGAAAGATAATTTTTCGTAAAAACAGATATGCTACTTTTAAATGATTCAACTAATTGACGTATTTTAATGTTACACGCGCACACATTTGTCACCAAACTGCAAAAAGCTTTGGACTTTACTCATTAGCTAATTCCTCTGGGGCATTTGACCCGCCCATACTTTTACAAAATCAATAAAGATGTCACTCCCTTTTTGTCCGTAATAATGCATGCCCGTTTTGGCGTTGTACTTGGTTTAGCAGTGGTCTTCCGCCAAGATCCGCTCAAAATAAATCCTCAGTAAAATTAACACGTTACATTATTTAGGCGATGTTTGTATACAAAAAGGCGAAGTTAACATTGTGTCAAAACGGTAATCATAATCAAAAAAAAACATATTACAAAATCGAGTGTAGGGCAATGAAATACTTGTAAGGTAAATTTTAATTTGGCGGATAACCTGTACATCGGAATCGGTGATAATTAAAAAAAAATATAGCAAAAATATTTTCTAGAGCCCCCCATATGAAAATCTGTTTGAATAGTAATATACCCGGAATATCTGCTATGAACAAAAGATTATATCGCTTTATTCGGTAAAGGCAAAGATAACGAAACAGTTGATCAATCTCGTAAGTTCCTATATAATACAAAAACAAGGGAGTTGGGCAATCACGGACCCCTGGACACACCAGAGGTGCGGATCAAGTTGCCTAGGAGGAGTAAGCATCCCCTGTGACCGGTCCACACCCGCCGTGAGCCATAGTCTTGATCATGGTAAAGGGAACAGTCCGTAGTCAAATCAGTGTGGAAAACGGCTTAACAATGGTTATTGAAAAACACATCAGAAAAAGGCATTTGACTCAATGATAGGTTATTATTTGGTAAACTAAATGTTATAACGACCATCGAATTTACGAAATGCTGCCTTTTAAACGTGGACTGTTGAAAACCCCTGCAAACAAACAACTTGTCTGTAATTAAGCTTGTCTCGATTCAAAAAACTGATTATACGCAGAACAAGCTCTTGCGTATCGAATAAGTTGAGAGACATACACACCATATGCAGGTGATTGATGGAATATTGCACCACAAATATGGGAATATGACGATGGATAAGCTGAAATCGTCCCGTTTGTCATAAAGTGGAGTTAGTTAGTTTGCCGTTAATGTCAATGTTCAATTAAAATATCCAAGTAACAAAGCAGACAGGGAAGACTCTGTGGTGTCCTTTTATTTTCTAGTTCGCTGGGGTATATTGAATCGAATGATGAATGGAAATTCATTTTATTGATAGATAATACATCGTCAATGTATCGAAATGTTGAATTTAAAGGCCACCGCTAGAGATTTCTTCTTTTCGTGTAGAAGCTTTTGAATGATTTCTGCCTCATAAGAATATAAAAAATAGGTCAACTAATAGAGAGCACAATAGTTGCCCATTGGAATTCAAACAGACTTGTTGGAAGACCTGATTGCGAAAACTCACAAAGGATATTGTCAAAAGGAACTCCAGCATGCTTTAATATCAAACTTCAGAGTGACTTGTGTGTAGAATCGGGAGTGGAGTTAACAAAATAATTTTTTGAATGGCTAATCACTAGATAAGAATATTTCTTTTTTTCCATTTTTTGTTAAAAGCCAACTGTTTATAAGTTACCAAAGCTTGCCTTTAATTTATCGTGCGGGATGGTAGTGTAAAGTGTTTAAAAGTCATAATGTTTTGATGTTTGTTGATATGTGAAAGGTTCTGGGATTTCAAATTCACTAGAAGTTCTTTAGAGATTTAAGATCCACATTTGATTTACACCACTTTCTGCTATTGTAGTTTCACAATTACTTCTGAAAGGTTGCTCGCTTGACAGCAGTTCAATATTTTCGTGAGGAGTAAAGACAGGGCTTGGTGGAACATTTACTTAGATCCAGCAATATATCTTTGTTTGAAAAGGATTTTATGACGTTTTGAATCCAGTATAGTACGGTAGTTCATATTCTTTCCCGTCCCAATGACTGGATATTAAATGTGTTTAAAACTGAAGCATGATTTGAAGAATTTCGTCTTTTGAAAGGGCAGTTGGAGTGTAAGTACGATTACCAAATGTGGAGTTAATACCAAGTTCATTTAAAATGCAGTTGTATTATATGAGCATTACAGACAAAAACAATATTGTTACAAAGCTTATTCAGCTGGAACCAAACATATTCCTTCATGTACCTATCTAATTCATTGATCACTTTCCGGTTACGAAACACAGAAGGATAAATGGTACGGACTTTGGTACGTACATGTCTAATACGGGATTTCAATTAATCTTCTTATTACTTTTAATCCATTCTGATAAGGATATCAAGTTCCTCTTTTTTCATATTTGACCATCGTCTGGCATAATTTTCGACTAGAATTCATAATTTGGAGATGAATTCAGTCGCCAATTTAAATGACCGAGGTTCTTCTGGAATTTGCGGACCTTTTGAAATAAGTGATTCTTTAGATCCTCATTTTCAACTATATTTACATCACCTGTAATGACATGTCCAGCTTGGACTGTAGTTGAAAGAAGAAGAACAAGAACAAGTGGGTGTTTGATTAGTATAATATTTTCAATATCTAGGCACTTGCCATAGTTTGCTTGTAGTTAAACAGCTTGGATGCATCGTGGAAGTATATGTAGGAAATGCAGGGTGGAGATTGAATGAAAATATGCAGGAATATCAGGAACTGGAACTTTATTATGACGAAGGAATGTTTGCTTATGTTTACCGGCATCTATTCCTTATTAGTGAATTTCAGCTTTTGGGAACCGACGCAAGATTCGAAAGGAGTATTATCCGTAATCCGCGGTGGTTTAAAGAGCCCTGTGATTGGCAAACATCCATAATCATAGCATTCAAATTTCCACCATTGGATTCTTGGTGTTTGAAAAATCCAAGTGTGGACTAGCTTGCATCTTCTTAACAACTTGTTCCAAAACTCTCAATGGAACAGAGTAAAGTTTAGTGCGGATGTGATGTAGCCTAATTTGTTGGTTGACGTAAGGCAAAAGTGAGTGAAGAGTGAATCTTGCATGTGTTGGTCTTTGTATGGAACGATGTCCATTGACTTCGTTACGTCTTTGTGCATTTGGAAAAAGTTCATCAATTCACATTATTTCCCATTGGACTAGTCAAATTTCCTACATTTTTTATTTATCATTTGCATTCCATAGAAATGCAGTGCCCAGCGTCTGATCCAGTGATGCTCTCGTTGTCTACGAAAGGGTTACTTAAAGTGGGATTGTTTGTTATGATGGTAATTTTTTCAAAAATTCCTAACTTTCATTGACAGGATGGAATGGTCAGGGGTATCATTCATTTTGTTTTAGGAACTTAACACACGCCTTCAAAAATAAATGTATTCGATGCAATAATTACGGTATCTTTGTAAATTCATCTACTAATACACAATACAGTTATAATTGATAGTTATGATTATCAGAAAAAGATGACGTTTTCCAAACAAAATAATTTTTATATTTTCGTGTTTGGACCAGTATGTAAAATGGGAATGCACTAATATGGTTTTATTTTCTGCATTAAAATTCTACATAATTACATTTGAAGACTTTTTGATTCATTCATTCAAACCTGTTAACATTAATTAACCTAAACGGAAAGGCACGTGCATTGCGTACACGAATGAGTGAAGATAAACATCATAAATCAATCTCATAAGTGCAAATGAATAAATAGGGCAAACACTGACTTCTGATACACGAGGAAGTTCCAACAAGCATCCCACTGTCGACCAATCACGTTAGGCTGTAAATTAATCCATTCATCTTGATCAGGCAAACGTAGTAATCCAAGTCAGGCATCATGATATACAGAACGAACATAACAATTTGGCATGAAAGCGCGTCAGACAATATATGGCCCCAAAATGCCGATGTATGACATGAGATCAATACCATTTGCGAAATGATGGACTTTACACGTGACTGTGAAATCCCTTGCAATATTAAACTTGTTTTTCAGTAGCCTGCTCATTTACAAAATGGTCATATGCAGAACAAGCTCTTTCGTATCGAATCAGTTTGAGACACAAACACCATATTGCAGATGATGATTGAATGTTGCTACGTGAGGTAAGGTAAGCGGGACGATGAAGAAGCTGAAATAAACACCGTTTGTCATAAAGTTGAGTGTTTAGTTTGTCGTTAATGTCTATGTTCTTAATAATATTAAAGTACGAAGCGGTATGGAAGACACCGTGATGTCTTTTATTTCGAACTCACTGAGATATACGGAATCGCTATATGCAAAGGTAAAGATAACGAACAGTGATCAAATCTCGTAATCCCAATAGAATACAAAAACAAGAGTTGAGCAAACACGGACCCATGGACAACCAGAGTGGGAATCAGGTGGCCTAGATAAGTAAGATTACCTGCTGACCGGCCACACCCGCGTTGGGCGCCCGTAGTCTTGCATCAGCGTGTGAAAAACAAATGGCTATAAAACACATCGACAGCATTTGATTTAATTGGTAAAGGTCATACTGGTAAAAACTAAATTGTTATAACGACCATAGAATTACGAAATGCTGTCTTTTAAACGTGACTTGTTGAAACCCCTGCAACAACAACTTGTCTGTAGTAACTGCCCTTGATTCAAAAACTGATCATTACGCAGGAACAAGCTCTTGTGTATTGAATAAGTTGAGGACATACACACCATATGCAGGACGATGAAAATGTTACAATAAAATTTTGAGAAGTTGACGATGGGAGAAGCTGAAATGTCCCGTTTTGTCATAAAGTTTGACTAGTTAGTTGCCGTTAAAATGTCAATGATTCAATTAAAAATATCCAAGTTACGAAGCAGACATGGAACTCTTGGTGTCCTTATTTCTATTTGTGGGGCACATTGAAATCGACAATGAATGAAAATCATAATTATTGATAGATAAAAAACGTTCGTCAATATATCGAAATGTTCACCGCTAGAGATTTCTTCTTTCATGGTAGAAGCTTTTGAATTGAATTATGCTCATTTAAATGATATAAAAAAACAGGTCAGCTTAACAAAGGAGCACAATTCGTGCCTATTGGAATTCAAACAGACTGTGAAAGACCCGATTGCCAAAAACTTACAAAGATATTGTCAATGAGGAAAAAAACTACAAAAGATATTGTCAATGAGGAACTCCAGCATTTTGTTCTTTTGTTTAGGAAAATGCACGTGCTCTTGTAAATATAGAGTCCGAAACCGGAGGAATATCCGGATTTTCGTAGAAATTCATTGTTTTTGCCTACATATACGTTTCAATAAAGTTTTCTTTTTTGGCCGCATCCATGTATGTATACTATCTTTCATGAAATATCATCTGTCAGTGTTAGATTCAAAATAACACAAGTTAAAATTTAAATACAAAGTGTGGCCAAGTTCATTTTTAACATTTTTTTAATGTCTAAATTATGTCAAAAAACAGTCAATTAATATGCAATCGTCATTATCTTATTGATTTAGATTTGTTCAAATGTGTTGTATCGTTTTCAGAAACAAAAATTCCCAAGAGCAACTAGTTCTAACATTGAAGGGGTGTTGCAGTTAAAACCCTTCTGAAAAAAAATCGTTGGAATTAACATTTTGAAAAAGTACTGGATTTGTCATCGCCAGAGTGATTTTACGGCGGAAGGAATACTATTAATCCATTACAATGATACTTCTCGTGAATAATGTTCCATGTGAAATAGCCATTTATATTTTGAAAACCTTGTGATTCTTGACTTTAATTCACGGGTCCTTCTGAAAATCCTGGTTTTAGGAGACTTTCAAAGTCAATATACAATATTCGAAGAGAAACCTGCAAACATGGACACGTTTTGAGCTTAAATTGTAATTTGGCATTTTTCAATATTTTCAAAAGATCAAACGTTATTTCTAATGGTCAGCAAAAAATTTGGAAAGTTAAGTGTTGAGCTCAACAATTCTTCGTTATGTAACAAAACCCGTGCTTGTTTGTGTTTACATAAAGATGGCTTCACAGAAAATACCATTTTAAAACAAAACGAGTGTGAAAAAACACTATAAACTGTTTTTAATTATGTTCAGAATGAACCTGTACTATGAAAAAAAAATCTCCTTTTAGACGGAACGTTACACTAGCATATCCAATATATTGTAAACAAAAGCATGACACGGCCTTGTTACATGCAAAAGAATCTTCACTTACAAGTAGCTCAACAAATGACGTTCAACGTTTTGCTGACCATTAGAAATATTCTTATATTGTGAACATTGTAAAACTCTAAAATTTTAAACATTTTAGCTCAAAATTGTATCTATTGCCACTTTTAATGATCACACGACAAACTGAAAATCACGTCCCCAAACCGTAAGGACGTACGAGGAGCGCTATACAGGATACACATAACCATTTATACACTCGCGCTCAATATATTTGACTTGATATTACATGTACAAACATATGATAATGGAGTGGATATGGAGTAGATAAAAAAAATTTATAAAGTTGGTTCCTGTACCCTTTAATTAAAAAGATAAACTAATCGAACCAAATTTGGTGCGGTTTTGTATTGTGTTGCTTTTCTTCTTTGGAGGGGGGGGTAGAAATCAAATGTACTGTATATATTCAAACGTAGCTCAAAAGACATGTTGCCATTCTAATATCAACATTTCCAAGATGGATATTTAATCAAATAGCTAGATCATCCACCGCTGTATGTACATTTTACCCACATATCATTTTTCGCTTGAAAAACGTAAACGATTTCAAAAGATAGGTTAATTCGTACTTTGGATATTTTAATGAACATTGACATTTACGGCAAACAACTACTTCAACTTTTTGACAAAACGGGACGTTTCAGCTATTCTCCATTCGTAAACTTCCCATATTTATTAGCAATATCCATCACCACATGCATTGGTGTGTATGTCTCTCAACTTATTCGATACGCAAGAGGCATGTTCTGCGTATGACAGGTTTTTGAATCGAGGCAACCTACTTACAGACAAGTTGCTGTTGCAGGAGTTTCAACAGTCACGTTTAAAGCCAGCATTTCGTAAAATTCTATGGCTTATAACAATTTAGTTTAACCAATTATGACCCTATCATTGAGTCAAATTGAAATGTCTTGATGTGTTCATAGCATGGTTAAGCGTTTTTCACACACTGATTTGGACTACGGACTGTTCCGTTTACTGATCAAGACTATGGGCTCACGGGCGGGTTGACCGTATCAAACCAGGGGATGCTTATCCTCCTAGGCACCTGACCCACCTTTGGTTGTGTCCATGGGTCCGTGATTGCCCACCTCTTTTTTGTAATATATTTAGGACTCACGAGATTTGATCACTGTTCGGTATCTTTGCCTTAATTACAGGTTTGATTAATTTTTATTTCAGTTGAATCTTTCGCCAGTTTTGGAAGAAGTGTTGCTTACAAAACTAGAAATACATGTATATTTCATAACGGTTGTTACAGTTTAAAGTTAAGCAGGTGTTATTCGATATTCATAATTCCAAAACACATATATACGAAGTTCGAGTGTTGTTAGAACACACTTGACCCCCGACAAAAGAGAAAGCAGGATCAGGTTGTCATTGGAGGTAGTAAGCATCCTCTGCGTGATCGGTCCCACCCACTGTGAGCCCTTAGTCGAAATAAAAGTAAACGGGATTACCTGTCGTCATATCTCAGGTAGAAAATGGCAGTCTAACAAAGGTATGAAACAAATCAGTCTACAATTGACTTAGTAATAATTGTAATCGCAAAAACAACGTCATTATAAGACCGTAGAATTTTGCGAAATGATGACTTTATACGAGATTCTTTATTAATCCTGAACATCAACTTTTTTGTTAGTTGTTAAATACCATACGATTACGTAGCCCTGACGATTAATTCGATTCAAGCATATATTTCTAAGGTTACATGTACCAAGTCTTTTATGAAGTCATGTTACATTTCTAAGTATGTCTTTCGTAAGTCTTGACTAATTCATATGAACTAACCAATAGATACATACTTTTCACCACAGGAACAAGTGACACTTGCTGCAGCATCCGTAGCCTACAATTATAAACAGAATGAGCAATATTGGTTCGAATATTGACGAAGATAAATCGTTGCTGATGGTTGGCTTTTTGTGTTTTTTTTCAAAAGCTTTATTGATGTCAATCGAAATAAAAACATCATGTAGAGTCTTCCACGTCTGCTTCGGCTTAGATAATTTGATGAACATTGACACTAAACAGCAAACTAACAACTCAACTTTTATGACAAACGGGACAATTCAGCTTCTTTTCATCTAGACTTCCCCATAATTTTGTTTAGCAACATTGCATCATCGCATACCTGTTGTGTAAAATTCGATACACAAGAGCTTGTTCGCGTATGATCAGTTTTAAATCAAGTAGGCTACTGACAAGCAATTGATGCTTGTAGGAGGTTTTCAACAGTCACGTCTGGAAGCAGCATTATTCGCAAATTCTATGGTCGTTACAACGATCTAGTTTAACAATACAACCTTTCATGAGTTAAATTGCGATCTGACGTGTTCTCATACCATGGTTAGGCCATATCTCTCTCTTTTTTT
>CAJDSM010074528.1:59-10145 GCA_903981925.1 Ostrea lurida
GTTACTCGTTGCCCTTAGAAAGATACTCCTATTTATTTCATCACATTCAAGTTCAAGGTCAGAGGCGTCAGTGTTAGAACTGTCGTCTGAGACATGTGTCCGCTCAACATCTTGGACCCTTGTCTTTGATATCATCACCCAAATAGCAACAGAGGTGCCCTAGAAATAGGGATATTCACTATACATTTTCACTTCACATATGGTCGAAGTCAACGGTCAAAAGACAGTGTAGCGATTGATCTTGTTTCATCAGTTTCGCTCAATATACATCTATGACCCCTTGCTTGATCATTCAACCAATTAGTTACCACAGTGGCTCCCCTGAAGTAGTACACTATTATCTTCATCTCATATGGTCGAAGTCAAATCAAGAAGGTCAGGTGAAGATTGTCCGTTTGTAGATCATGTGTTGTCCGTTAATAGCTTTGACCCTTCGCTATATCAACCAAACTTTTTAGGGTTCCCTTAGTAATAAGATACCTAATTTTCAGAGATCACATTATCGAAGGTCAATCAGTGGTTCACGTCTGTTCGACTTATTCGTGCCCAATCATCTACCTCTTCTGCTTTAATCAGACCAAACCGGATCAGGGTTGCCCACTTAGTCAACTATAATCCCTTATTCATCAATTTCGAAGTCAAGGTCAAGGTCAAGTCTTAGACTTCCTTACTGGTCCCCGCTCAATCTCTGCTCTCGCTGATATCCAAACCAAACTTAGTACACGTGCCCTAGAGCTAGATTCCCTATTCGATGTTCAGATCATCAAAGTCAAAGCAGGTCCAAATCAATGTCTTTAACCCCATGTGCTGTCCGCTCAATCATCCTTTGACCCCTTGCTTGAATATCAACCAAACATGCATCAGGGTTGTCAAAATTAATTATCCCTTTATTTAACACTAAGTTTTACAATAATCAGCAAATCACTCTTAAACCCATGTTTACTGTCCCTCAAAATTTTTGACCCCTTTGCTCTTCAAAACACTAAACTGGTTACAGGTGTTGTCCTTAGAAAAATATAAATTCCTAATCAATTTGGCACACAGGCCAAATCAAGTCAATCTTATAGGCCCAATTTCAAAATCTGCGCAAACATTGTTCATATATATGTTGTATATGTGTCAAACTTATCACATCTAATTCATGAGAGTAGGATTACCCTTGATTTGTTTTTTAATGAATCTAGTTTTGCCTTGTAAAAAGCCACCAATTCATAAATACCATTTTAAATCTGCACCATGGGGCATTTATGATTCCTAAACATTGTTGTGTAAATTCCCACCATGAAATTACCTCTTATCATATTTCATCAAATAACACCAGCAGGAAAATGATTAGCAGTAAACTCCAGGAGAAAACAGTCACCCACAGGAAATAAACGTATCAAAGACAGAAACTAACGTGGCTTCTGAAAGAACAACCATAATAAAAAATTATATTGATTCAATTTATTATGCTAAATTTATTTGATAGGCAGAACGGCCACCACGCGTCAAATGATGGATTCATCTTTCTTCATTCTAATAACTTTGTATTCTGATGATATATGCCACTTGCCTTAGAGGTAGCTGATTATCCTGTTATTTATTCATTTGGTTGGTGGGCAATTAGACCCAATGCAGACCTTGCTGCGATCTTTCTCAATTAAATTTTATCTTTCAAAATCCAATAATAATTTTATGTTTTTAAAATCCAACAGATAATGCCAATTAGTGCCCTCTCTCAACTTACTTTACCATCAACATCATTAGATGCTCCATCAAAAATCAACATTAAAAGTGCCCATTTTTACGAATGACTCCTCTTATCGCGCTCCAGCAAAAACTGACGCACAGCAGTTCCCAACATTCTTCATTTATATCAATTTTAAATATCTACAACCTACAAACAATGCTCTTAGAGGAATCAGAAAAAATGCAACATTATACACTGATATCTACATATAGGATTCCCTGTAAATTTCAAAATGAATTAGGAAATATATCCGACTTTCTGATGGTTACTCTTATATTCAGAGCTCTATAAATAGATAATTTGGAAGAAGTGCACTGACTTTCCCAAAAAAACATTCTCATCAAAGTTATTAACCCTCAGTTAACATTGCTTATGACCCACTTTACCAACAATAACAATCCATACATTATTCCTATGCAACGTAAATAATAACATAAAAAAAAATCCAGTATACATAAGCGACTAAATGTTACCAAACCAAAGTCAAAGAGGCCGATTAGCTTAGGATATTGAGGAAACCGAAGTACTCTGAAGAAACCCACGTGTCCGACTGTCGACCGCCATTACTACTATACAACCGCCATAACTAGATCAAACTCGTCCATGTAGAAAGCGAGAGCCACCCTCTCACGCCTACCGACACCCTATGCAATTCATCCGCATAGTACATGTATTTTTATTAAAAGATAGTATACGAGCGAGGGCATTGTGTCAGTCATGTTTCTTCACGTATGCACCAAACCCCCGTACTTGTGTAAACCCGACAGATTTACCCAAAGTTGCAGGTTTACAAATCGTTTTGCGTATTTCTACTCATATCAAGAATTAAAATATGAATTGGAAAACATATCAACGTTATTAATTGTCTGTAGAAAACTAGTCACAAATCAAGGAAAATGAAAATTTCAAGTAGAGGTTAAAAGAGGTATCACTACAATCCTGTACACATCTTTATATAACATTAATTTCCACGATAATCCAAACATTAATTTTACGTCATCAGATCGCGTTACTCCCCAATCTATACTTTATCTGAAACTGAAACATAAACAAGATGCACCAAAATTAAACAAAGTATCAAAATGGAAGCTGAATGTAAATGTCTTGTTTGCGTAAGATTACCAAAAGAAATAGACGCTGCACCCACTTATATCTTCTTTTTTTATGTCACCTCGTTTCAGAGCTTCAAGTAACGTCACTTATATTAGATAACATACCACTGTATCACACAAAAACTATCTGAGCTTGATGAGAGTGAAGCCGGATAACATTCATTATATGAGGGGATTGGAATAATCTCCACTCTAATATGATCCATATAGCCAAGAACAATACAACATCAATATCGACTATCGTGTATATCGACAAGTGCTAACTTCAAAAGTTTGTGTCTTTGAAATAACAACATTCATTTCCTGTTATTGATATCGAACGAATGCAGACGATAGTTGGTCATACTTCTCTGCGAATCGGTTATCTACGCATTAAAATTATCCTTTATAACAGTATTAGAGAACAACAATCGTTCCATCAAAAATTTAGAACTATTGGGGTGGGGTTTGTGGACTACATATGACTAATCATATTCGCGCATCGACGGATCGTGATCGATATTCGCAATCAGAAATTCCGTCTGCTATAGGATGTAATGCACTCTATGTTGTGCCGTACTCGACGAATTACCGTTCGATCAGATCCTACGTGATCGTTTTGCCTATAGGTTATTTATGCAAATCTTCATAATCTGTCAATATACGAACGTATTAAGAAAACACCTATTTTTCTATGTCGACACAAAAAAAGTCAATATCGCGATTCAGAAATTCAACAATCTTTCTTAACGCAAAATCTTTGTTCATTGCACTTTCTTTCGTCTTGTTTTACTTATTCAACATGCAGCATGATTCTGTATCAAATGACGGATTATCGAATGTTATCTATAGTCAAGTTGTACTTTCAACACACACAAACATTATTCATATCTGAATTCAGCATTAGTCAACAAAGACCAATAGACAGACAATCATGATTACGATACGTCGAACATGATATCAGACATTATCGATAGCAAAGACGATCCAAACACCATAAAAAACCACGATCTAATGTCGATATCGAACATATCATGGCAAGTTGAAGCAAAACAACCTAAAACATCGATCTACTATTCAGATTATCCACACAATGACGATATCTGATATGCACATTTAATTCGGTCTCTTATAACAACCATAAGCCAAGCTTTATGAAGCCATACGACAACAAGAGCGTCCGATCATCTGACAGCATTTCCAGCAGGAGGCACCAAAAGACAACTATAGTCTTGATTCAATAAACACACATTCGGCATCAAGTTGGTAGCATTCCAAATCATCCATAAGGTAACATCATTCAAAACATGATCATATTCACAATACACGACAATCTCACAACTCGTATATCATAGCCACCACAAGAAGTTACTTCAATTCGTTACTAAATCATTTGTTTGAACGAATCGTCGACTACGTATCTACATCGTTCTGGACATTTAACTCAACTATCGAATCAAAAACTACTTTGGCCAACGCCTAGATACTTAATTTCAAAACCAGTCATTCCCCCTGTCCCACCAGAGAATTATAAATGAAGTCAATACGATTTCTCCACCCCCCCCCCCCCCCCCCCCCCCCCCCCCCCCCCCCCCCCCCCCCCCCAGTTTGAGCAATGATTCAAGAGCTTTGAGAAAATACCCAAAAAAAATCCCAAAAAGACACACAAAACAGATACAACTTTTACAACACAAAAAATATGGATCAGCTTATAAAGAAAACGCATACAAAATATTATTTCTCTTTCTGAATTTCATGTTAAACATATCGAATTTACTTGACAGGAACAATTAACAACAACAGATTATTACCCTAATTTCTATTTAATTGTAATTGGCACTTCTTCTGTACTGTTATCCTGGAGGTTTGGTTTTTACGTCAAGCTGTAACAGTTGATCTGTTACTCCTTTCCGGATAAAGAACTCTTGCATCGACGCAAAACCGAAATGCGCAAAAATAGCCCTGGGACCGCAACAACAATTTGGGCGCCTAATAACAATTTTAACCAAAGTAAACACGAATTCAAAGAATCAAAGCTACTCTAATCTAATATTATCTTGTAACACATAATTACAAGCATACATAGTACTAACTAATGTGCCTTCAGTAATTAGTCAAATTGATATTTTATCTTTTTGATACTTTTATAGAAATACGCATTTGACTTCGTTATTTAAGAATGAAGCTAATTTTGACCTATCTTATCACATAAAATCAACTGGGTGCAGTCTTAACTCAAGTATAAATCCCGAAGCGGATAATTAGCGTAAAACTACCAAGTTAGATATTATCTATAAATAGTCAAAATTAAGCTTCATTCTATATTTAATTCTAAAAAATGATTAACTCTGTGGATGTAATAACTTCGGGCAAAAAGAAGATTGAATGACGCGGACGAATTTGCACTGTAGCAACATCGAACACAATAACTGTCAAATGCACTTGTACCGTCATTCTAGAGACTCACAAAGAGCCAAGTTAGATTATCCAAAATAATTGATGTTGCCATCGTATTCAGCCATTCAAATGGCTTTAACAAGTATATAAAACTTAAAATAATTACGTAAATAATTAGTAATAAAACAGCTATGCATGGTTATTTCGGCAACAGTCCAACATGTCCCTCGTATCGGGTACCAAAAACTGTTCCTACCAGCAATTAACGGCGTTCCATAATTACTTAGTCTAATTCATACTTTAGTCTTTATGAATAATTCATAGGATAATATCACTTGACTTCTTTATAAATAATAGGTAATAAAATTAGTATATTCCGGATTTGGTAACAGTCCAACCTATTGTCTCCTCGTATGGGATCTCACGCAACAGTCTCTCATTCATCCCCGAATACCTTCGGACAATAATTTCGACGTTACCCATAATACCATGGACATAACTTATTACTGTTTCCACTCGATGCATAAAATAAAACCCTCCAGGTGATAGTACTTATAGCACGGAAACATCTTACGGACGACGGTTAAAACAATCTGAAAAATTTACATGCGTCAAATTAATGCGCGTACGTTCGCCGTAGATTGTTAGACGACGTCGCTTTGATCGCTTTGTGATAAACGCGATTTACCACATGATGTACGAAACCATCGCATGACACGTCGATCATAACCTGTCAACAAACGAACACGTTTGTTATTATGTATCACATCAGCTATACAAAACTAAATTGCATCTTAGTAGCAACTGAAAATTTCTCACCCCTCGAAAATCATGCAACCTCGGGCTACGCCTCGATTGACAACTGTTTCTCGGGGAAAATTCTTCACTGATTACCTCTCAAACTAACATGCAACTTATTTATATAATACAATGTATCGTATTTACAATCATACAGATATAACTTACAACAAATTACCCTTGCGGCTTCAACATGGAGGGACGTTCCACGCTACTAATAATCGTGGTAAACTCAGACATCCTTCATTATCGTAACTCTGTGATAGGAAAATTCACCGAGGACCAAATCCGCTCGTCTAGACAAGCCTGACGAGTCTGTCTAGCAGCAATCTTGTTCCAGGGTGGATTTCCCATCCCACACAAGTAAAAATGAAGGTGATGCATAAAACCAGAGCTTGAACGGAATGAATATCAAACAAATTCATGATATTCATTGAACTTTAAACTACAAAAAACATATTAGACATGCAATCAGAGCAAACCCACCCACCCCATTTAAGTCGCCTCTTACGACACAGCAAAGGTCATACTGAGAACTATCATAACCCTAATCCCAACGGCTCATATGACTGAATCGCAATCTTACGACAACGTACCCGGCCAAATACCGTAACATAAAGCTCATATTAAAAACAACATGTCTCCTCACCTTCCATAACTTAAATATCCCCATATAACTACCTCTCTCATTTAAAATACCGCTGCTATAGGAATGAGAAACCAGGACATAACATCTTGAACTTGCTTTGCGCATTGAAAAAAGATGGGGGAAAATACCACTATATTCAAAAGCGATCTGACCAAATTTTTTGCTCGCTTTATGATACAGAATAAGACTATTATGCTGACGCTACCAGTAAGGACAGTGAACATCGACCTGTACATGAAAAAATTATAAAAACTCTCTTATTTCATTATATATGATGTTTCCTCCACCCACCCCCAACCCCTCCACTCTTCAGTGTTATAACTTCTTTCTCTTGAAGTTGTTTGCCACCATTACTTAAGTATTAAAGTTTGCCCACCCCCTTCTTAGAAAATGCTCCACCCCCACCCCAAAAATAATTAGCATTTTTAGAAAGCATAGCTAGGACTTTCATGAATGTGGTCACAGATGGGCTGGGTAAATTCTAATAATCAACAAGCAAAGAAAAGTAATTTAAAATTAATACAATATCTAATTAATTACACATGTCTAGAACATGGATGTGCTGTGTCTGTGGTGTGTGAGGGGTGGGCTAACTCTCAAAAATGACTTCGAGTGTGTGGAGCATCCTTCTAAGAAAGTGAGGGGAAAAACTTCTACTACTAAATAATCTTAATCGACAACACAAAACAAAAAAAAAATATAGCAACACTAAATGTTTGATCATGAAGAGGGAGCGCAAAACTTCTAAAAAACACCACAAAATTGTGGAGGGACTCTAATTACTTAACATGATGCAGAAAAAACTTACTTGAATAAAATAAAAAAGGAGGGATACCCCCCCCCCCCCCGCTCTTACGCCCATGGAATGGTAGAACGTTAAAACAATAACAATATATTAGTACGGTTGTGGCAGCAACTTCATTACTGTTAGTCCAATTACGAAAATTGCCCGACCGGAGCGGTTATATGATTGTCCTTATTATACGATTAAACAATTTTTTTGAGAATTTATCACTGGTTTAAACTCTCGACATTTACTCACAACGAATACAATTCGCCGAAACACTTTTTGCTTAAGGTTGTAGTAAAATGTCCAGTATTTACACATCATTAAACTTTCCAAATCGTACTCAATGTTTTAATCTATAATTCCAATTGTCACTGTTGACAATTCTTAAAATATGAATAGATTCCTGTGCTTACGTTGTCTTTTTATGCTCGATTGTACGATCACGTTTTCGGATTACATGTCGTAAATCTCGTTTCGATTTAATTTTATCCAATCAAACCATCGTACATTAAAGACATTGGAATATAAAACATACAAGAAAAAATATCAATAATAATCATTATAGCACATCATGATACGTCAATTATTTTATAGCACCAACCCTGATACCAATATTACGAAACGACCGTTAACACCATACCACATGTCTTTTCTCTTCTATTTCCTATCCATTAACGTTGTCCAATCTCAATCGGTAGTCCTAACCCTGAAATCTGCACATATTTCTTTCCATTTTCTTTTAAAAACTTCATCTTGTTTTATTAATACTATATGTTTGTTTGATCGCAGACATTTTATTACTCACAAATACCATCAATCAGCGTCATAATCAAACTCAACTAAAAAGGTGAAAACAATCTCTAACCCCAATATTTAAATTGAATGACTTCGTGGCAAATTTTTCGAGAGAGCAACTATATACATATGTTTAGCGTGTTCTCTTAATAGAATAGAGACAATTCTTACGATATAACAATTTTATGGCAATACCGATATGACGTTTATATTATGACCATCAATATCGACACATATTCACTAATTACTAACAGTCGCGCCTTACCCGTGAATTAAACATAATTAGAAAATCATATAGCCACGCAAGAAACTCAAAGAAGAAAATGACCAAATCCAGGCAAGAAAGAGGGTAATGTGCACATCGAAAATGCCTCGATTGCTTTATGCATGCTTCGTTTTACCAACCATGACTACACTGGTTAATGTCCTTTGCGATATCTTAAACAATTCCTATTACCCAGTCTTATTTCTATATATCTCTTAACGACACAATCAATTATTATAGTAAGAAACCATTCAAAGATCAAATACTCAATCACTCCATTCCGTATAAATTTTACGAAAACTTTTCTCTATATATATCAAAGCAGAAAATAGAATAGGCAGCGGTCAGTCTTCCTAACTTCCTCTGTCGAAGCCATTGATATTTACTAGAATTATATTTAACATTGATTCAATTTTCTACAGTTCCTTGTCAATATATATATATACTTTATATTATTCCATTCTATGGTTGCACCCACAGGGATCAAGAAACCTAATAGAATACTTAATCTCGAAAAACAAATGAACAAACATTTGTTTATATCTAACATACATGACTAATGGGGGGTAGATCCATACTTCGTAACGGAAACAAAATGAGGACTGCCTAAAAGTTTTATCCCAAATCATAGGATAGACTTTAAAGTACTTAATTACTATTTAATAAATGGTTTTACTATTCATTAGACAAGTCCAATTCAGCGGCGAAAGCAGATTCCTAATGGCGCCATGCCAAAAACCATCCGAAGGTGGTTTTTTTTTTTTTCTTCCATTCTTGGGTTCTCATTTGATATAGTTACCTATTTTGAACACTTCTTCATGGTGGAATTTTCATCTGCAATATTGTTAAGCAAATTAGAAGCGATCACAGAAATGTTAACTCGACTACGGGATCCCGAATAAACTTAACTAAACTCACTGCATAGAATACATCTAACTCACGTGATATAATTACCTACCTCCCCCCCTCCCCCCCACCCTACCCCCCCAAAAAAACCCCACCCCACAAAGAACCCATGTTCTGTAACATGAGTCGACGTATTTTTTATTCTCCAAGTTGCTGTTCGTACGAATATTTGGTGCGAAAACTATATCCTAGTGGAAATCATGAACATTCACATCAGATCATAGATAGATTATTTCTTTTTCCTGCCAAGCATGGGTTAGGGTGTGACCGTCAAAATGGTACCCTCTATGGCACCAGATTCAACTCTGTTTATCAGGTCCAGTTTGGCCCAACTCATGGTTTTGGGTATTTTTTGACTTACGAAATTATCGCTGGTTAAAATTCGTTGTCTTCGCCTTCTTCCTCCAAGAAACACATTTCTCTATATGCACATACATGGAGTAAACATCTCCTCACTTGTATGGGATATTACCTAAAGTTTTTCTACCCATACTGAATATACATTGCATATCATATCTTATCTTATACAAATAATGAATTCATAAAAATGGAGCAATTAAATGAAAATCAAAGAATTCGGAAAATTGTGTCCGTTGTCTCGCGCTGACTATATGGATAGAAATTACCCCAGCAAATATTATTATTGGCTACATGACGTGGTTA